>CATIWK010515214.1:0-51503 GCA_949634005.1 Mallotus japonicus
AATTAAAACATGATTATGTCATCAGACTGTAATATGATTGAAGACATTATCAGCATAAGTTGCAATTAAAAAAAGAGATGAGCATTTAATAAAACAAACAATAGAATATTTGAAAAATGTTTGCAACATCTGAAAAAAAAAAAATTAATAGAATGTGCTCTTAGGGTTCATTTGTTTTATAAAAATAAGGGTGAAAATTGGAATTCGATTCCTAGTATTTGGTTAACTAAAAATTATATTAGAATGAGAACGGAATTACCCCCATCAGTGGGAATAACCTATTCTCTTCACCCAAAAAGAATGAGTTATCATTTAGTAGGAATCAAATCAGATCAATTATAAATTAGTCAAACATTTAAATATTATTATATATTATTAAAATTCATGAAATAAAATATATTTTTTGAAGCAATGAAATAAAATATATAAATTAATAAAAATATTTATTTAAAATAATAAATAATTTTATAATAAATTTTAAAAATTATAATAATATTTTAGTAAATACTAATAAATAAATTTTAGAATAATTTTTATAATAGAAAATCATAATGCTAATATTTAGTATATAAAATAAAATTAAAAAAAATATTTCCATACATAAATAATATTTAGCATGGGTTTTAAACCCTGTCAAGTAAAATATAGAAGATTAAAGAAATGAATTTGTGTGTGTTTTATAAAAATAGGATAGAATTGAAAAGCTAGCTATTATGTTTTAGAATGAGAAAGGATTGTAGGATATGGAGTCCTCCTGAGTGCAAATAACAGTAGAATATGATGTGAAGGATAATGGAGAGAATTAAGCTGCCCAGTAACATGGTGGTAACTAAATGTTCAATGAAGTGATGTCTATCTAATTTTTATCATCATAAATTTAAGTAGAAAAACGGAGAATTCTAAGTCCTTGTTTGGTTGAATTCCACCGAGTGACTTGGAAAAACTACATTACCAAAATCAAGTCATCCTATACCTTTTAGTCCACCTTATATCATTGCATTGCACTAAGGAATTAAATCATATTTAGTCAAGGGTTAATGGACTATCTGTTGTTGAAGAAAATGACTGGGTTGCTGAAGAAAATGACTCTTTCTGTTCTTGTTCTGATGAATCTTCTCTGTGTCCTGAGGCTATTTATCTTAGTGGTCATTAACCCTAATTTCATCAATATCAATATGATGATCATTGCCACAGTAACTGAATCACAATTTCTTAAACACCCATTAATGGCTTAGTTATGATTTTTTTTTTTAAAAAAATATATGAATACCTATTGGATGTTTTTTATCTGATATTTTATTGAAAGATAAAATTATTTACCATAATGCAATTGGAGACGTTATTAATATATTGCAATTCAATTACCAAAAGAGATGAGCATGTAACAACAAATTCTCTCAAGATCTGAAAAACATTTGCAAAATCTAAAAAGAAATAAAAAAAAAATCATTAGAATACACTCTCAAAAATAAATTAATTTAACTCTCAGCTCATACTATGCTAATGATCAAAAGGACTAACGAGGAAAGTTCTAGCCTACAAATGAGAGAATGGTTTAAAACGACTTCGACCATTAATTTATAAATTAATTTTTATTTGATTTTTTTTTAAAAAAATTATTCTTATTGTACAGTTGATCAACATTTAAATCATCTGTCCATTCTATTGATTAATTAAAAAAATTGTGGTGCTAACACTTTAAAATTAAAATTCACAAAATAAAATATATTTTTTGAAGCAATAAAATAAAATATATAAATTAGTAGAAATAATTATTTAAATATTTTAGTACTGATAAATAATTTTATAATAATTTTTAAAATTATAATAATATTTTAGTACTGATAAATAATTTTTAAAATGGAAAAATCATAATGCTAATATTTTGTTTATAAAATATAATTATGAAAATATTTCCATACATAAATAATATTGATTCTAATTTCGATTTCAATAACATAATAAATCAAATCACTTTGTAAAAATTTTTATTTCATTTTCGATTTCTCTTTGTTTCGATTTCGATTTTAGAGTATAAACCAAACAACCCCTTACAGACAATTAATCTAACTTTCTACTCATACTATCGTAAATTATATTAAAAACTTAGTGAAATATAATTAATCTATGCTTGGCATTGAAGCTTCCAAAAGATGTCACGAATCAGCCATATCGCCATGTAAAAATAGGTCTTTTGTGTGGGATGAATTCCGTCCCAGCTCATGCGTTCTTGGGGTTTAGGACACACTGGTACTCCAGGAGCTCCACACATTCTTGCAAGACTGAAGTCATAATCACCCCCATTCCCGCAGCAAGATTTTTGCAACGATTTCTCATCAAATCTTAGCTTAGAAGCGTTGTGCAATATCCACTTGTAAGCACTGTAGTAGTCTCCATATACTATGCTCACATTCTCATGCTTCTTTTGCAGTTCTTTGATGGCTTGTTGAAGGTGTTCGTTGTGATAAGTTGCGAAGTCGTTTAGTCTCTTCAAGCAATGGAGTTCGTCGTATGCGGTAGAATCATTGGTCTGGAATCGTGTAAGATATATTGGTGTGCAACCTATTGGGAAATTTCCAGGGACGACCACTTGAGTAGCACCATAACCAATGACTTCAATAACAGCATCCTTGATAGCTTGGACCACTTCTGGGACCATGGACTTGACTTCATCAACGGTCTTGCCCCGAAGCAAAGCATAGTTGTAGTCATTGATTCCAATCTCCCCAACTATGAAGAGGGACTTGTTAAATTTCTCAAAACCTTTATCTTTGAAATAGGTGGACATCCAATGGAGTTGCGTGGTAAGAGAAGTGATGTTAAAAGAAACAAAGATCCCCCTTCGAGCTAAAACATCAACAGGCAAGGCAGTGGCGCCAGCCACTGCAAAGTTGACTCCACCTTTATGGGTTGCATTGGGATTCAAGTAAGGATCAAGCAAGGGGACACCAGCTGACAGTGCAATATAGTCAATCATGAGCAACCCATTGGAGCATCTGCCGGTAGATTTATTAAAGAAATCTTGCCCATAAGGCAATCTAACAAAAAAAGCAGAGGGTAGTTGTTGGATCAGATTACCGGTGTCAGATATCGAATCACCAAGTTGGTATATTGCATCAAAATTACAACTCTTGAGAAGTTGAGCATTAGATGCATGAGAAGAGAAAACAATGAGAATAACATAGCAAAGAAGAAAAGGTTGAAAAACTTTGCAGCAGGCCATTGCTAGCTAGAGGCTTGGAGAGTATGGAGTAGATGGTACTTGTAAACTAAAGAGAAATTGAGTGAAGGCTTTGTGAGTGCATGGCTCTATTTATAGATGATACATGTACATACCTCATCCAGGATTAGGATTAATCTAACATCAAATATAATAAATTAAATAGTTGGATTTTTAATACAGAATTAACAATATTGAGAGAGTTTTTTTTTTTTCTAAACGCCTTTCGATAAGTTTTTCTTTTTAATTTTATTTCATGCAATAATTTGGTCAAGAGAAACTCAAAAGTAAAAAAAAAAAAAAAAATCTAAAAATCACCTTATTTTCAAATATATTAGTATAGTAGTTTTCTGGCCAATTTCATGAACAGTCTACATTTGAATTCTGAATCAAGAAAAGAAACCAGTAAAATGAAAAGCAATTATTTTTATCCCACTTCTCCTCAAATTTGGCTGGGAACTGATCCGATGCTTCACCTTTGGATAGTGCATTATAATTATCATCATCAACATCTCCTTTTGGAACATTATAAATTGCATGATCACTACCTTGGTGGCAGTGAGGCCAGCTGGAATATGACATAAATCACTAACATTGAAATCCAATAGAAAGTCATATTTTTTTTCATTCCAAATGCCCATGACCTCCTCTCCACTAAATCCTAGGGACAAATGTCCCTCAGGTGTTTAAATATTGAGCTACCCGCCTAGGGCTGGTAGCCTCTGGGGCCAGCCACGGGATCGGTTCCATTTAGAGGTTAATCCTCCATTCTCAAAAAAAAAAAAAAAAAAAAAAAAAGAAAGATTAAATCATGGACATTTTTTTGAGGTTTTTATTTATTTATGAAATGTTTTTTTTTTTTTTTCAAAACCTTAAAAATCAAAAGCACTAGCATACACATGTAACGCATCACTTCATTTGTCTTATAAGCATGCACGTCAGTGGCAAAATCTGTTAAAATTAACGTACCCAGTCATGGGTTTAAGGTATCCACATTAGTTGAATCAATGGATGCCCGGCCGGCGGCTGCGGCCATGTTCTTAATAACAGTATCAATATTTTTATTATTATCAATTTTTTTTATCTAAATTACCATATTTATATTCAAATTCTACCATACTCTAATTAATTCAGTATTTATAAATAATAAATATAATGTGACTATATATATTACAACTCAAATACAAGATATTATTTAAGTAATATTATATTTGGTTCAATCTCACCAAAAAATTCACTTTATTTTCGAATGAATTTTTATTAATGAAGTGTATTTGGTTCAAATTAATATTTTATGAAATTCAAGTTTGTTATATTTTACGACTCAAATGCAAGACATTATTTATGAATATTTATTAATTCATATTTTATTATATTGTATTTAGTATAAATATAAAATTTAAGTTAATTTTTAATTTTGGTCAAAAAATATCCTTTTAAATAAAATGATATTTTTGAAAATGCAAATAATGAGGAGTATTTTAGTCATTTAAAATATAAATTTAAAAGTTGTAGAATTTATTTAAAAATTTCAACCATTTCGTTAAAATTTGATCTAGTTACAATCAATTCTACAAATTTAAAATTTTGAAATTGCAAATGAATTTAATAACATGTTCATTTAAATTAAACATATATCATTTGAAATTATAAATAAATTTACAAAATTTTGTGAAATTCATTTATATCAAATACACACTAAAAATAACTACTCAACTGTTAATTCCAACAATAATTGGTGTTCTGTTATTGTTAACTTAAGCAGCTAGTATCAACTCTTCACCAAATTCCTTGCAAATAATTCAATTACTTATTAAATGTAGATATAAAACTATGTATAACAATTTAACCAAAAACATAATTAATGCCTTTTTTTATTTGATACAGTACCTTAGATTCTCTCTTCTCTATCACTGTTTTTGCGTGTCTTTTCTTTAGTGTTCTCTGGTTTTAGATGGTTTTTTTGGCCATCCATCCAAATACCAAAATCCTTTTATTTTTACATAAATAAATCTGTTTGAGTTTTTAAAACTCAAATAGTGTGGGTTTTATCCCATTTATGTTTTATTTTGATGATAGTTTTAAAACTCAACTTTTAGTTTCGGTTGATTAAACCCATCATCAAAGCATAGGAAGGAGCAGATTGTGCAAAGGTCGGGTTGCAGTTAGGTGATTCCAGCAGCGATGAGTGCTGAATTTCGTCATCAGTGTCTATAGCAAAGGCAAAGTGTATCCCATTTGGTTGAGTTCTGAATATTTTGTAGGTTTGCTATTTTTGTTTTGTATTATCTTGGTTATGTTGTTGTTATTCATGTGGTTACTGGGATGGTAACCTCAGCTAGAGGATATTCCTCCTGATTTTGTTCGACATACTTGTCTTATGTTCTTCCAAATTTTGTTATTTACCGTATGGTAGATCTAGTTGTATTCCCTTCACAGAGTGTTTCTATGTTTTCTTCTATGAAAACTTAAATTTTCAAAAAAAAAAAAAAAAAAACTGTGTAACTACCCGCTTGGATGCACGATTTTATTTTAAATAGTATAATTTTTAATTATTAGTTTTAATTAATATTTTTAAAAAAACTTAATTTAATTTTTATTATTTTCATATTTTTAGTATAATTTTTAAATAAAAAATAAAATTTTATGGCGATCATATTTTTGGCAATAAATTTTGAATGAAAATAATTTTATCTAATAATTATGAAATGAAATAAAATTAAAATAAAAATTTATTATAAAATTCACCATAAAATTATTATTATTAAAATTATTTCAAAGATAATTGTAATTGATGAAGTTACGCACAACCAGAATAAATATCCTCGATGAAATTTATAGATTAAAATAATAATTATTTAAGAAAAAATCTAACAAGTTAGTTTGTTTTATTTAAATTATACTAATTTTTTATTTCATAAAAAATACTACTTTTTATTTTCAAATTTAAATTATACTTCTTTTTTATTCCATAAAAAATACTAATTTTTTTATATTTTAATTGATATTAATTTTCATCTTAAATAATATTATATTAGATATTAAACATAGATGTTTTTTTTTTTAAGTGTAATTTTAAATTAAAATTAAATTATCTGTTTAGATAATTTCAAAATTATCTTATCTTATTTGTTTAGATAAATTCAAAATTTACCTAACATAAATTCTCAACAATTGTCATAAGAGATATGATTTAAATTCAGCTATTATTATTTTTATGTGATTTAAAAAGAAAATATTGTGCCTATTATATAATTTATTGATATTTATAAATCTTCGACTTCCCAATAATAGAAAATTATGTATAATTATTTCTCAAACTATCTTATTTTTTTTACATTACATTTTATGGGTTGTCGATATTTATGATTTGATCAAAACAAAAGAAATGCATTTTTCATAACCTAAAACATCATCTTGATTTTTTTGGTCTAAAAGATATTCATTTAATCACTGGAAAATATTACATGAGAGTATAATTAATACACTAAAAATATTCTTTTTTTTTGGTAAATTGGGAGGTCATATGACCTTACCATCGATGGACTGCACAACAGAGGACAACTCTCTTCTTTTAAGTTGATGATGGCAGGAATCGAACCCTATACTTTAGGATGCCTTTGGAAAGGAGTTACCACTTGACTACTTTCTCAGTGGCAATATCACTTGACTACTTTTCCTCACTGGCAATATTCTCTTTTTTATAGAGAACAATTGTACTAAAAAATAAATATAAATAAGCACATAGTATAAGAATTATCTCCCGTGAAAACAAGAAGAAATCTTTATCGGTCATCTGCATCATCTGCGTCTTAAATGTATTAAAGGAGCCAAATTGAAGCATAATCTAACTATATTTTTTCAGTTCTTCACCTTATCATCACCCTAATTTACCGTTTAACTGCTCCGATAGAAGGATCAAAGCACCAAAATAGTAAAAACTTCCTTGCCAAAATACTAACATAAAAACTAAGAAAATATTTATAAAGATTTGAGTTTTATACTCAAGTCCACTATAACTATATCCTACAAGCACACAAAAACAAAAAATTTGGGGATTTTTGGCCACTAAAAAGAAGAAGAAACAGTGCCAATGGCGGAAGAAAGAAGAAGAAGAAGAAGAAGAAGAGATAGAGAGCATGGAATTTCCCTAACAACATCCTTGATCATGGAAAGAGTACTGAGGAAAAATAATTCGTAGACCTAAGACCTAAATTGTTCCCTCATATTAGACCACACCATCCATAGGCACAGAGGGGACTGTTGATTTAGTGGGAAGTACCAAACAATACAATCACAATGGTTGCCTCCACCTATAGGATGTGGAGGTACTACTAACCTATTCCATTCATTTTTGTACCGCATACTGAAATTCAAATTTATCTAAGAAAATCAAATCAAAATGATTTTTTTTTTTTTTCGAACAAAATTTACTGTACAAGCTCATTCATCCAGTCAATTGTTGACTGGAGAGGAACCTGCACACGCTTATATAAAAATTGAACTTTGTTTCACCATCATAATTAATCTTCAAATGTTATAATAATTAAAATTTGAATTCAGTTTCAGAATAATCTAAATTATAAATTACAACTGAAAGTTACAATTTATAATAATTTAAATTTAAATGTTAAAACAAAGTACACTATTATATTGTAATTAAGTTGGTAAAACTTAAGTTGAAAATGTAAAATAAATTAAGAAACTAAAAAGAATTGAATGATCAATGAACTTAAAATTAGTTGGTAGAAACTATTTTTATTTAAATGACATTTCGAATATAAATCGTAATGCATATAATTGTATTAAATTTATTATTGGAAGATTTTCACAATTTTATATTTTTGTTTAAGTTAAACTAAATTAGTTAGAATTTATTAAATTTGAATACAAATATTTTAAATTAAAAAAAATTAAATGTACTAATAATCGTTCGGATCAGTTGATGGACTACTATTATTTAAGCGACGTTTTAAGTTTGAGTTATGATATACATAATTATATCCAATTAATTATTAAATTTTTTATTTTATAATTTTATTCAAATCGAATCGGATTAATCATAATTCCATAATCTTTGAAAATAATGGGTAAAAAATTGAAGTAAAATGAAAGGTGGGGGGACCTATAGCATAGGAAAGTCGGTGGTTGCACAATTTTACAGTACTATATCAATAAATACGCAATATATATATATATATATATATATAATCTTCTCCATCCTGACAAATTTCCATCTTTCTTAGCAATTCTTTTTTGACCCAAAACCTAAGGGAATAGAATTTAATTCACAGGACCAGTTTATTTATTGTCTTTTATTTATTTATTTATTTATTTATTGTTGTTTGACCAACAATTTATATTTATGTATTTATAGTTTTATTAGTGAAAGTGACAAATCAATGGGTACAATAAATTTTCATTTTTGTCAAAATTTATGCCTTTGGAGATCCAAATACCATGGCAAAGGTTACGCCAAAGGAGCAATCTTTTCTCAATTTTTTGCTTAATTTTTTTTTTTTTTTTTTTTTTTTGAGAATAATTTTTTGCTTAATTGATTATTTAATTTGTGCATTGTTGAATTGTTTCCATATTAATGGACTGAAGTTGCAAAAGTCAGCTGAATTTGAAGAAACATTGCCATGCGATAAGGAAATGAAGCAGAAACTTACACTCATTTTAATTATTTACAGTTATGTGTATATATAAGAAAAAAGCAAAAAAAAAAAAAAAAAAAAACATATCATTTATACGGGTCAAATCTTTCGTAAAATTCATAAATTTTACCGTAAATAATTATTTGACTTGAAAATTTATATAAGATTCAATTACTTTACGACCCCGTGAAGTTTGGCCTGATGGCCATTTGTGGCATACAGGATCTCGATTTTCAGACTCACCCTCCTCCATTGTAACTTTAGCTAAAAAAAAATTCTACCTCGAATTTCTTAGTGTAATAAGCTAAACTTCAAAAATATTTGCCTACATTTACATTTTGTATACATCAAACCATTTTATTATTAAAATATGTTTTAAACTCTAAATTTTTTTAAGAAATGGTATATTTCAAAAAAAAAAATTATATTTATTTAGTTTTAAATTATGAAATCAATAAATATTACACCTAATTAAGTGCAAAAACTAATTCGGATATATATATATATATATATATATATATATATAATAAAAATGAAAAATAAAATTGTGCAAGAGAAAAGAAACGCCATTGGGGTAGTGAAAAATTAAATTATATAAAATAAGAGATTTTTTTAATGGAGTCTTTTTTTTTTTTTTTTGAATTAAAAAAAGGAGTATTGATGAACATTAGTAAAGTGAAAGCGAAATAACAATGGCAAGTATCTTACTAGCTAGCATCTGCTGCGACTGCTACTGTGCAAATACTACAATACGAAACCAAACAAGAGGTGTTAAATTTTAGGAACAGTACGGCTCCATCGGAGATAGTGCACCTCCGCCGTGACGTGTAGGGGCCGGAATTGCTTCTTCTTCACATCTTTCCACGTGTGTCCACTTTTTCAAAACAAAACTTACACCTTAATTTTATATATTTCTTTTTATTATTATTAATATTTATTTATTCATTCGTATTCTCAGCTGAACTATTAATTATTTATTTATTTTTTTCGAAAGTGTTTTTTTGATTATTTGTTATATCATAGAAATAGTTGAAAATTATTTTTTTAATTACTGATATTGAGAGTTCGATTCGAATAGGATAGCAACAACAACAACAAAAAAAAATTCAACAGTTAAACCATATACACTATGATTTTGAAGAAAAAAGATACATTTTTATCCTTAATGTTTACAGGGAGGAGTGAATTTGCTCTTAAAATTTTTTTTAGCTCATTTAAGTACAAAAATTTGAAAAACGATATTTTTGAGCCCTCATTGAACAATCATTGAAGCGCCCACTTACTTCTATTAACTTGTTATATTAAACTGTAATTTTTATTATAAAATATCAATTAAAACCCTAAAAATTCATTTCCTTTCATTTTTACCATCCTTTTCCTTTACACACTATATTTATTTACTAATTCACTCATTAGAAAAATAAACCTCGGAGAATCAACAAAGCTATGAAATATCTAAAAAACACTATGCATAATATTCCAAATTTCACAATTAAACAAAACATTAATTTCTCCAAGAAATTGACTTCTTTGCTAAAAAACTTATTGAAAAAAACCAAAACATGTATCTGAATGATCAAGCCAACATGAAATTAGGGCAAAATACCAGCTTGCATGTACAGATACAAAAATAATGAGATGCAACAAAGTGGATGTATTTTTTAACTCTCAATTTCGGCATCATTAATCAAGAACCAAGAATAGTACCTGCAAATTAAAAATAAAGAAAAGTGAATCCAAAATGAACCAAAGGAACAAAATTTTGAACCCAATAGACAACAATTTGCAATTCCCAAAACAAAAGACCTCGGACCCTAATGGAACAATGAATTGAGCAGGAGAAGAAGGTAGCGGCGGTAACAAAGTTGAATAGCGGCGAGATTTTAAACAATAAAACACAACTTTTCTTTTATGAATTAAATAAAATTTGATGGGTTGTTGCATGTATTGAAAACAAATAATTTTGTGTCTCTTGTGAAACAAATTAAGAAAAAATGAAAAAAAAAAAAACTATGAATAAAGAAAAAGTCACATCTATTATCACCACATTCAATTACAAAATTTTTCTTTTATTAGTTTTTTTTTTCTCTTAGCAACCGTGAATAGCAACATAGTAATTGCTATATTGGTCAAGCAAACTAGTGGTGGTGTGTGAGTGAAAAGAGAGGGTAAGAATGATAAGAAAAACTTAAGTTTTAAGTTTTAATTGATACCTTTTTTATTAAAAAAAATTATAATTTATTATAACAAGCAAATGGCAGTTTGATGTCTATTATATAAGGGACTCAAAAAATTTTATTTTAAAAAATTTTTGCGCTTAAGTGAGATAAGCATTTTTTTTTAAGGGCAAATTCAATTCCGCTGTAAACATTAAGGGCAAATTTATATTTTTTTTTTAATTTAAATCTTAAGTGAAAATAGTTTATGTCATATGTATAAAATTTATATAAATATAGAATATTAAGAATACTAAATATAAAAAATTGAATTGATATTTTTCATATTAGTGAATTTTTAAATAGGACGCACTTTACTTTTCGTTTTAAAAATTAATGGTATGCTTTTTTCTTTAACAATGCAACTTCCAATGTAAATGCATGATTTAGTGATGTAATTTCTGCGTAATCCTCCACCATTTATGTTTTTAACCTAGAATATTGCGACTAACTAAAGATGCCCTTCACAACTTCTTCTTGTAATTTCCTCCTTAATTCCCTTTAAAGCAATATCTAATCTAAATTTTGACTTTTCAACCTAACAAGCGATCTTAATTTAATCACTAATTTCTACCTTTGTATTCGGTTTCCTCTTTTTGTTGAGCCAAAATCAAGAAAACTAATGCTTTTTTCAATGTCATTTAATATATTTTTAATAATTCCTATGTTTATGTGTTTCAAAATCTACCGAACTATAGTAACATTTTTACCGTGACTTACACTTTTTTTTTTTTTACTTATGCTAAACTATTATTCTCATCCCTAACTAGCCAAAACCTTCATGTAATGTTTTCAGGTAGATCAACCTTCATGTCTATCTGGTTCTTTCTTTTGTCAGGCACACTGATCCAATAACCTGTGCCTATGCCAATCTGATCTTGATCAGAGGCCTGACTTAGCTAACACATCTTGTTCAATCAACTAACCGAACCAAACTGCTTGAAATTGAACCAAACTCCACCCATTAGGCTAGAACTTGAATTGACATGTTAACATTGTACATGCCTCATGTTTTGCTATATGTCAACATTGCACATCAAATGATCAAGCTCCACACCCAAAGAAAAAGGGTTACAGAAATAGATGATGCGGGAACTTTAGTGCCCATAAGCCCCCACCCATGAGAGCTCCATAGCTGGAAGAACTTCGAATACAATTAAAATTTAGCACAACTCGAAATTGACCATCTCACTAAATGGTAGGACCGTATTAATTTTTTCAAAATTTTATCAATGACAAGTCCTTTTTGTGCATCTTTTTCATTACTGTTTTGAAGAATCTAAAGAAAATTATATTGCTTTTGATGTAAAGATGAGTCCAAATACTAGTTGCAACTAGTTGATAACCATTTTTCAGACACTGCCTTCTGTATATGTAAAAAGGTACATTATAAAGAAAAAAAAAAGATAAGATTAAAGGATTTGTGTGTGTTTTGATTTCTACAAATAATGACATTTTTATTATCTTTGGGACAATACTCATTTTTTCAAGAAATAATGGAAGTCTCTGTTACACCTCTTGCATTGTGTTGCACATGTTTTTGTTTACATAATATTGTTGATTTATAAAATCTATAAAAAATGTACTCCTTTGTTTGTTCCTGAATAATTGTCGTTTAAAAATTTTTCACATAGATTAAGGAATGTATTTAATATATGTATAAAATACTATATTACCCTTATAATAATTCTCTCAATCAATTATTAGTTTTATATAGAGTCCCAAAAGAAGCAGATATCTATTCAATTAATTCTTCTATGTTAAATAAGGGTGAAATAGGAAAAAAATTAGTTAAAATGCATTGGTAACTTAAAACGTCAATTATTTAGGAACAGATGGAGTAATATAATACTACATTAAGAAGACATTTTATCATGACCATTAGATAATTAATTCAATAACCATTATTAAAGTATTTTTTCATAGCTTGTATATATACTCAAAATAAAAAATTAAAGAAGTATTGTTTACATCAAATATTAACTAGTAATAGTTTTTAGAAAAATGAAATATGGAAGGAAAAATTAGAAATAAATGTTAATATATGGTCTAAACTATTGTATTCAATGTTTAATGAATTTTAATTGATTTAGTTCGATTTGTACGGATATGACCAAAAAATAATAAAAATTTTCTAATAACTATTTAAAATGACAGTATATATTACGACATGAATTTAAGACATTATTTAAATAAGAATAATTTCTATTAATTATCCATAAAAAGCTTGGCATTAATATAAACTTGGTAGCCCATAATGTAGAGAATCAAATCCAATTGGAGATGAGTTTTGAATACAAAAAAAATATCTATGATCTATGTATATGGGCATTGAAAATGAAATCTAAAACACCCACTCCAAAAAATAATGGTGTCAACTCTTTGTGAGACCAGAATAATGTGTGTTATCCCCTAGCCATGTGTCTGTATTAAGGTGTGTTAATACCCCATTACATCTGACCCTACGAAACACCCTTAAGATGTTGTCCAAATCACAAGTCTCTTCTTTGTTTAAAGGGTAACTAAGTTTTAATTCATAAGCAAAGTGACCCCCACAATCCCATTTTGCTTTTTATCTGTTTCCTTTGAATTTTATGCATTATATTTATATTAAATAAATAAATACAATCCTTAATTAGCTTATGTATATTGTTAGTATTCTTTTGGAAGGAAGCAGCTTGCACTGATTGACATGGGCATATTATTTGTTTTATAATATCTACAAACTTAGAAAAATGCTTGGAAACAGTGAAGCTTTTTGTTGAAGTGGGGGATCCACACATGGTCATGTGTTGAAAGAGAGGAGGACGCCTTAACACTAGCTTTATTATTATTATTATTATTATTATTATTATTATTATTATCTATCTATCTATTTATCTAAAACACCAGTATTCAAAATTTATTTTTTCCTTTGTCAAATGAGATCAGTTGTTTTAGAATTTCTTAAGTGGGTTCTTTGTGCTCATGGGTTTTGAATCATTGCATATGCCTCAAGTTCCACCAGTTCAATTAAATTTGGATATCTATAAATGTTAATGTTGTTTTGACAAAAATAAATTTGCAACCATAGCTGTGTTCATTGGCACATTTATACCACCATTCGTGTGTGTATATATATATATATATATATTATTTATTAAATCAAAGAGACCCAAAAAAAAAAAACTTTAGGAAAAAATGGAGCATTTGATGCCTGGAGAATTTAGGCCTAAAATAGCCTTTCTAAAAGTAGAAGTGGCAGCAGGGTTGTGTCTTTATTTGTTGTTTTTGGTGTCTAACTGCTGCTCTTTAATTTTCTTTACTGGTCTGTTTAGGGTTTCAACTATATTATATACTCTTTTTGTTTGCGATTTTGGAGGCAAAGAGTCATATAAAAAGCATCAATCATCATTTCCAAGTTCATTAAAGTGGTATTTGCCTCTATTAATTTAATGTAATATACAATTATGCGAAGTTACAAAATACTTTATGCTTTTGTTTGTTAAAAAAAAAAAAAACTATATGCTTTACTGGTAACATGTTAGGTTAAAAAAGAAAAAACTAGCAAAGTGATTAACTAGAACAAATAAATATTTTTTTAATCGAGAGGGAGGAGATAAGATCGAACCCTTAATTGTACATACTTAATCTTTTAACTAAATATTAATTATAAATATAAAAAACTTTTCTTTTTTTTAGAAAATTATTTGGACTAGGAATAGATTAAAATCTAATTTTTGCACTTTATATTTTAATATATTTAACTATATACTTTGATTATTAACCATCTTTGGCATACAGTTTTGCTAAGTTGGCATCAATCTAAAGTCTTGCTAGCCTTTTTTTAAGCATTATTAAGTTTTGTTGCTTGGTGGGTATTAGGTGTCAATGCACGTGCATAAATTTACAAGTTTGGCACCACTTAATTATAGAATATAGACTATGGTTTCCATTTTGTTATTAATAAGACCACAAATAATTTAGGTATTAATTAACTCCATAATGTATAGGGTAATTTTTTCTTTTTAATTAGGTGAAAATAAATTTTATGAATCGATATTAATAGAATCTAAACCCTTAAAAAGAAATCACTACTTCACTACTTCATTATTAATTATAATTTTCATTTTTTAAAATATAAAGAAAACTTTATTTAATTAATTTGATTTATTTACTTTACATCACAAGCCAAAAAAAAAAGTTGTCTCCTTGGCATTATTGGCAGACCATTTCTTTTAAAAATTATCCAAAATTATAAAAAACATATGATTACATTGATTTTTTTGTTGTTTCCTATCAAATTAATGGAAATTTGAATAGAATGAATAATTTTGTTAACACACAATGTGTTAGATTTTTTTTATTTATTATTATTTCATATGTGCCTCCAATTTTGGAGGGCATCTCCAAATTTTATAGTACACAAAACATGCAATACAAAGTATGCACATATTAAAATGACACCCCTACCAACCATATAAGATACTATTGCTTTTGTACAAAAACTTATAAACCAAAGATATAAATATCTTAATTAAAGGCAAAGGTACAATAAAAAAAATTTAGATTTTTTTTTATTATTTGTTTGATTTTGGTAAGAGTGGGGGGCTGCTTCTTTCTTTTGGCCCAAAATCTTGATGAGAAATTTGAACAAACAACAACAAAAAATTTGAAGAAGAAGAAGAAGAAGAAGAATGTGATCATATATGGAATTATTATAGATGGAAATGGTATAGCTTTTTATAATGAAAAAAAAAAAGGAGGTGTGGGTCGAGGGTAGCAAAGAAAGCAACAACCCTCCATCAAATCCATGTTTCTCAAGTACTAAACATTCAACAAAAAATTTGCCAATGGAGATAGCCAAAACTTCCAATTGGGAAACAACTCATTCAACCACTAAAAAAGAAGAAGAAAATAGAAATAAAAAAAAATGAAAATGGCCCCTTCTCTCCCTCTTCTTCTTTTCTCTTTCTCTTTCTCACACAGACAACTATATTATATATATAGGTAGCTCCTTTAATTAAATATGTCTTCTATGCATGGAGCAAAATCCTTTTATGCTCCATATTTCTATCATATCATCAATAATTATTTTTGTTTTATCATTATCATAATTTTATCTTGGCCAGCACAGCATGTGCCTGCCCATACATCTAATTTATCATCCATTCGAGGCAATAAAAATGGATTAATTATATTTGGTATATTATAGTTAAACATGTTAATTATTTTTTTTGTGTTTTTGAAATTTTATTTAATTTTTGCATTTCTAATTTTAATTACTTTTTAATTGTAATTCTACCTATGTGGTATAATTAATTTTAATAACATACATTATAATTAATATTATAGTCATATTTAATGAGATTGCTATTATTTTATATTAATATTAAAAAGATTTTATATTTGAAATGATATGTATGAATGAAATTGAAAGTGAATGTAGGTTTGTTCCTATGATATGAAAATTGGTTAGCATTACCTACAGGGGCGGAGTCAGAAAAAAATTTCGGAAGGTAAATTTTACCTTATTTTATTAATATATTAGAAATGTTTTATTCAATATAAACTAACGTAAATAATATTTCAAAT
Source organism: Mallotus japonicus (assembly GCA_949634005.1). Classification (NCBI taxonomy): domain Eukaryota; kingdom Viridiplantae; phylum Streptophyta; class Magnoliopsida; order Malpighiales; family Euphorbiaceae; genus Mallotus; species Mallotus japonicus. The sequence continues at coordinate 16,668 of CATIWK010515214.1, forward strand.
ACACTAACAATAGTTTAAACTAAAAAATAAAAATATATCCAAAAAATAACATCAAAGATAATCAAAATCAAAACAGATAATCAAAATCATGGGAAAAAAAGACACTAAATTTAGTTTTCTTCAACGAAAACTTTTCTTTTGAGAATTTTATTCATAATTATATCTATAATCAAAATCACATAAAACATAATCAACTATCACAATATAAAAGAAATTATAAATTTAGTTTTTAGCATAATAACTAATGAGAAAATTAAAAGAAAAATATACATTAAAATTGGTTAAATTAAGTATGTGCAATAAAACAAAAACATTAATTGATAGCATATATAATTGATGGATAACTGAATGTTATACTAAATTATTACTCTAATCAAATTGCTTAGTACATAATAATTAATGAGTAAATTAAAGAAAAATATACAAAGCAAAAGAGGTTAGGTGTGAACGGCTAATTCAGGAGAAAAAATGAAAATGAGAGGTAAAATATGAAATTTTAGAAAAATCAAACCAAAAATTGAATTTTAAAAACAGTGAAAAGAAAAAATAAGAAAAAGCTTTATTATTTGAATTTTCTAAAAGAATTACAATAATAGACTATTGAGTTATTATTATGAATTCACTAAGCGTCTATAAAAAAAATTTACATATTATATTGTATTGTTTTGAGAATATATATATATATAATTGAAAAAATTTATTTATTTATTTTAGTGAGGGTAAAATAAAAAAATAAAAAACCTATACTATATTAAATACCATGATTGCCTACTCTTTTTTTTTTAATTACACCCAATTTTTTAAGCCCTATAAGAGAAATTTAAATCTCATGATGCATCTCTAAAAAAACAAAAATTGGAACAGTTTGGAGCTTACATCCTTCAAAAGCATATATGGCATTGATTAGGATTTTAATGACCCACATAAGATATTTTTTTTGAAAAAGAATTATAAGGCCAGTGATATAGTAGTCAATGTTATCCACAGTTCTCTAAATTAATTATTGAGTAGAATTTTCTTATGTAAATGGCAAATGATTATTTTGGACTTTCTTCCCTTCTTTTGCAACTAAAAAGATAGACCTTAATCACATTTTGACTATTTGAAAAATCTAGAATGTGATAAATTATTTTGTCCTTGAACAATAACGTCTTTCTAATTTTGAAAAATAATGCAAAATTTTGTTTTTATATATATATATATATATATATATATATATATTTATCGAAAATTAAATAGTCTATTGATATATTTCCTGGTAATTAAAACTTTCCCCTCAAATTTACTACAACTTTTGTACCAGAAAACCAATGCATGAATCGTACATTTCTAAACTATTTATGCATGCCCAACCCAGCTTTTTTCGTCTACACTTGGTTATATGGAACCAAATAATGTATTATTAGCCTAGTGGTTAAAAAAGAAATTTAAAAATTCAGATGTCTTGAGTTTAATTTTTGTATTATTTGATTGATTTATTTAATTTGATATAACTATTTTATTTTTAAAAAAATATATTTGATATTATTTATTTGTATAAATTGAAATTAACTATAACATATTTTGTACGTTTATTTTATATATGTAACATTTTAAAAAAGTGCTTAATCGATAAAGATTTATATTTTTTTTAATCGAGTACTAATTTATTAAACTTTTAATCAAGTTTTTGTTTCTTTTACTTACCTAATATTATATGTTACAATACCAAACTACTCATATTAGCAACATAAAATATCAAAAACTTAATTTCATGTACTTTACAGTAAATTGATTTATTTGAAGTGGGCATTTCTTTTCCTCCTACTTCACACAACCACACAACCAGAAGCACTAAATTACAGATTTCATAAGTACAAAGTTTGGTAGAAGATACCTTTTCTTTCTTTTTTTTTTTTTTTTTTTTGAGTTTCTTGAAGACATCTCAGTGAACAATCACCAAAGGTAAATGGAAAAGCAAGTTAAAAAGCATCCAATATGAAGGAGTACAATCATCATCACATGTTCTTTAATTATTTTCTGTATGTTATAACACAGTGTTCATTAATTAATGTCATTATTCTTTATAAGAAATCATGGTTAATCATATCCTAAATCAGCAAAGTTTTTTGGTCAAAAAAAAAAATCAGCAAAGTTTTTACTTTTTCCTATTAATATTATGCTCATGGACTGATTTCAACTCACAGTTTGGGGGAAAGAAAACAAAAGAGAAAGTCATGTACTAACTACTAATGATCTTCGTAGCTGTGATTTTCCTGAAGCTGACCAAATTAAAGCTCATTAGAATAATAATTATACTCAAATCAATCAAAAAACAAAAAGAAACCAACAGTCAATGCATAAGTTAGAGCATTTTCAATAGACTCTTTATTTAATTAAAATTTTTTATTTTAAAGAGCCAAATTAAAAAAATAGTCTCCAATACACTTTCTATATTTTTATTTTAGAGTAGAGAGTTGGTTTGGCTCTCTATATGTAGAGAGTCAAACCTCACTCTCTACTCTAAAATATTTCAATTCCTCATGCAGAATATTAATTGATGTTTATCTCTTTATTGAAAATAATTTTCTCTTTCATCAAATGAAAGAAAAAATTTAAATAAATAAAGGGAAATTTTGTAAAAAATAAAGGAGAAAAAATTAAATATTAATGTTTATTGGATAAAGTAAAATGAAGATTAAAAATATAAAGAGTCTATTGTAGTTGTACAAATTTCTTCACTCTTTATATTTAAAAATTCCTTGAGATGCTTTTTATTGAGCAAAAGATACTCTTTAAAATAAAAAGTATTATTGGAGATGCTCTTAATAGACTAATAGTGAACTAAAAAAATTAAATACCAATAATTATTGGGATTAGCTGACAGAAGACTGTTCTCATATTTAAGTGATATTTTGGATTCAAATCATGATATATAAAGTTATATTAAATTAATTGTTGAAAAACCTTCGTTATTTTTATGGTTCTATCTGAGTCAAACCGAATTAATTAAAGTCTAATAAATTTTTAATACCGATAGTTTAAATAAAAAAATCAAAAGGTAAATGTGAGAGTGTGAGACTAATCTTCTTCAAAATTAATGCAAAAAAAAAAAAAACAAATGTAGGGTGAATTTCTGAAAAGAATTTACATGGTCTTAGTGAAAAATCAATAAAGATCATCAATAGAAATGTAAAAGAAAGTATAATGATGATCAAACAGTCCAATTAATAATTATAGGTAGAAACAAAATCTTCTCATTAATTGTTTCACCTTCTTCTTTTTAATTAATTATTTTTTTCCTCCCCCCGTTATCCAGTCATATGATTCATTTGCCAAAGCTTCGGTACGAGCGAAGCTAAGCATTGTCACCATTACGAAGGTACGGCAATACTGTGAATAATTCCTTGATGCCATTTTGACAGAAAGCCTTATTGTAAATGCGACGCAGATGCAATTACAAGGAAACTTCTTACTTTTCACCTACGTACCAAACAAATATATATATATATATATATAAAACAATTAGAATATATTTGAACGCAAACATTTGATTTGAAATTTTAGATTTTAAATATTAAATTTCAAATATAAAGATTTAAAATAATATATAATTATATGTTATTTCAAATTCTTATTAAATGAACTATTAAATTCTTTATGGATTTGTTTCAAATCCTTATGGATACAAATCCATGTAATTTCCAAACAAAAGATTTTATTGAAATCCAAATTCATACTCAAATCCCGTGTATCCAAACATAGCATTAGATTTTTTATGTAAAAATATTTGTAATATGTATCACTCATTTATTTTATTAGTTATAATTATTTATTTATTATTTGTAATATGTGTCACTCTTCTTGGAATGAGAAATTTTTGAGTAAACTCACTTCCTTATATAGGATTTTAAATTCTTAATTATAAATTTGACATGTAGCATAATTAATTAATATTTAATATATTTTTAATTTTAAAAATTAAACATCTAACCATAATTACTTTTAACACATTTATGAATTTTCATATATTATGAACTTTTTTTTATTTATATAACATTATGGGTTATTTCTAAATTAATAATAAGTGATTTATTAATTTTAAAATTAAATTAAATTAAATTATTTACTTTTGACTCATTTTGATAAATTCTATTTCTGACATATTGAGTATTAAATATATCTAATTAAATTATTTTTAGTTATAAAAATTATTGTGGTTATGTATTATAGTTTTCTAGACTATTTTGTGTTTAATTCTTAACATTTTTTTTTGAAATTTAGTAAATTTTAGAGGTATTTGTTTTAACTGTTGGGATACAGTTTTTAGTTGTTCAATTTCCAATGATTAAAAAAACCTATTTGATTTTTTTTTTTTTATGAAAAAGAGCTCGTACTGCACCAGTTTATGTAAGTTCAAATTTAGATCTTTTTATGAACAACTCTTGTATTTAAAATTATATTTACTATATTACCTTTATCCTTTTAACTTTAATTTTTTTTTTAGAATATTTAACTTTAACTAACTATCATTACTTAATAAATTATTAATATTTGAACAATTATAAAAATATTAATATTATAATTATTAAAATATTAACTACACAAATAAAAATATAAAAAATTAAATTAATAAAAAAATTTACAACTCATGATTTCTAATAATAATATTAGTATTTTTAAAAAATAAATTGTCTAATGAAAGTAGATAATTCATTTTTAAAATTATATAAATAAAAAAGTCTACAATATTTTTTTATTATAAACACAGCTTAATCAAACAGACCGGTAGTAATCAACCTTTGTAATCTCTTGTAATGTTTTCTTCTGTTAATAATATTTCAACATTTGTTGTTAAAACTATTAAAAACACCTTTTTGTTTCGTTAACTTTTTTTTTTTTTTTAAATAAACCGCAAGACCCCTCCCTAATCAAATTAAGTTTTAGGTTGAACTTATCATGAACATTAAAGAATAAGCAAAACCTATATCTTTGTTAGGAAAAGGGGAAATTAGGAAAGGAGAGAGAAGAAGATGATAGGCTTCATTCAGCAGCTCAACTTCAAAGTACGTACGAATGGCGAAACAGTAAGACTATTTAGTTTTGTTTTTCTTGAAATGTTTTTACGTCATAATAAGGACGAGTGAGCAAGAAAGAGACAGAGTGGTTCAAATGATGCAGTGCCTTCTTCGTCTCAGCTTAGCTAAGCATAACCCATAGCTCTTTATAATTTCAATATTTATATATCTTCCATTTTGTGTCAGCATTTCTCCTCTGAACACTTTCTGCCCAGGTTCTCTGTCTCTCAGCCTGCCACTGATGATGATCATCAAATGCTTAAGACTTTAGCCAGACCCAACCCAATCTCCCTTTCTGAATTTTTTTTTTTTAAAAAAAAAAAAAAAGGAAAAACCATCTATGAAATTAATTCCAAGTGGTCCTGAAAACCTTTTTTTTTGGGAAAAAGGGAAGGCCATTTCTGGCTATAGAAGAAGAAGAAGAATGAGTCCAAAAAATCAGTTGCGTATATTGCCAATGACCAATGCCATCATGCCACAAAATCCCAAAAATAAATTTTATCTCTAAAATGACTTTTTCTTTGTACAAACTACAGAAGACCCAGTTATCCTCACATGATATATGCACCATTTTTTGTAAGTTTCTTGGGTTTTTTTGCATTCACAGATGACTATCTAGGCCAGTAGAAAGAAACATCAATAAAATGTGACAGTCATGCACTCACTCTGCAACATATAACAAGCTTTTATCAATACATATATATATACATCTGCTACTGCTAGTAGCCCAACCCTGTTTCTTTCTTTCTCTCAGCTCATCATTTTTTTGTCCTAAGTTTGGTCCTCCCAATCATAAATGAAGGTTTTGACTGGTCTACTCCTTCTGGTCTAACATTTCTGCCACTGTATATATACATGCATATAGCTTTCACACCAGGTTGGTCCAAACCTTCATGAAACCCTTTTCTTTTTCATTTTGCTTTTGTATGTGTCCATATACTTTTGCAGGCTTTGGGTCCCCGTAGTGAAAATCTGCATAATCACTGAATGTATATATATATATATATATAGTACGGTCCAAGTTGAATAGTGCCTGTTCTTACAGATATACAGTCATAAAACCATATCCCTGCAGGTCTTAGCTCCATGTATAGGTGTAAGAAGATAGGTCATGAAAGAAAGTACTCACTGCTCAGGGATAGGTCGTATTGATTTTTGGGTCTTGTAAGTGTTAGTTCATGTTAATATATACATGTAACAAATCCTTGGCTACAACATGTTTAATTTCGCAGTTAAAGACTGATAAGATTTGGATTACCCAATGGTAAAGATCTAAAATCTATTACAGGTCTCAGAACGGTAAGAGATGGCTACATATTATGTTGTATATAGATCGCATTTTAAAATCTTGAGGCATCAAGAAAAGAAATTAAAAGAACTGCACGAAGAAAGAAAATATACATTGTAGCCATGCAAGATTTGGTGTGTTCCATACGATGTAGCAATGTTGAATAAGAGAACTTGCATGAAAATTAATGGAAATGATGGTCACCACTTCATATGGTAATTAAACTTTTTTTAATTGTTAACAGAAATGTCAAATAATTTAAATATTGATGAACTGCACAATAAAAAAAATCTTTTCTACAGAATTAGAAAGTTACACCTCGATACACTTAAAAAGAAGTGATAATTGAGCATAGAGAAAAATTCACAAGGTCTATGGTCCCCCACAATTATTAACTGTATAGAAGTTTATTGTTTTGGAATGGGGTAATGGATTTCTTCACAAGAACTGCAATTATAGAGATCTCATAATCTGGAACAGTAATTTTCTACAATCGTAAAAGGAAAAACTTACTTTGATGATATGTTATGTTAAAGAAAATGACAGAGCTCCATTAATTTGGGCGGTTGTTGACTTAGTGAGCAGGCCCTATATCCCAACATAAAGCGAAAGCTATATACTTGCCACGCTTAGCTTAAAATGTTTCTTTCTGCAAAAACTTTCAAATGCCAATTAGACAAGAGCATTGGCACATGATGAATCTCCCACTAAAGCCTGAGTAGCTTTGGTTGTTACTGGCTGGCCCAGTTCCGTGCTCCAAAAAAGTTTGGAGCTAGTTTCAAAAGCAAAAGTGAAAAAAGTCACATATGCAGCTGTTTCGCAAATAGACAACTGCAACAGCAATTTCCATAGCCGAGACAAAACTGAGTAATCAATCCTCATTTGGAACCTAAAAGAAGAAAAGCCCACCAACTTCAAAAGTCTATATATTCATTTGTTTGCTTCAAATCACATGTAAAGTGGGACAGCTTTATGCCTATTTTTATTCATTATTTTTTACAATGATTTTTATCTTAGTACATATGAAAATTACTTACTGGGATTGAAACAAAGGTGATGAAGTAGACAGTAAACTCATCAATCACTATGAGTAACTCTTGTGGTTCATAAGTTGAAAACTTTAATCTCCATGGTAGGACCCCTGCATTAGTAGGATTGATAAAGACTATCCCCAGATTATACAGTAACATGTAATGTGATTGCAAAAGAAACAGAGTGTAAACACATTCAATTTTGAGAGAATGCCAAATGCAACTCCTTTTCAGCAACAGCAATTAGAAATAGACATGAAACAATAATTACACATGGAGTCTAAAGTTAATTTTCAAGGCAACAGCAAGAGATGAACATCATGCAGGTGAAGTAAGGGAGGTCCTTTGATTCCACTGGATCAATAAAAAGTGTTGACAAACTCTTTTTCACCTATATCCCTACCACATTTCTATCATTATACTATATCAATGATGCAACAAACAAATTTCAACAATCATCGTCAGCGCTAATCTAGCAAAGTTTACAATGTCACTAATTGTCTGAAAAAATAAAGAAATCAATCAATCAACATTACCTTATCGGATAAAGCTTATCAACTTATCATATATATATAGAAAAGCATACATTGCATAAATTATTGAGCTAACCCCTATTAGATTGGCAATTGATGAGAAAAGTTAGCTTCCCACCACACAACTATATCTATGCAGTCACCAATTCCTAGCCATTAATGCACTAATCAATCTAATGGACTCCAACTAAATTACACCACAATACAAATAGTCCAAAACAACAACTGCACAAATAGTTAAGCGGGCAACGACAGTTCACAACACTCCTCTAAATTATATGTCCTATGCTTCCCAAATTCTGACAACCAATTGCAAATTGACAAATGCATAATCCTAACATTTTCAATTCGACATTTATGATAATTATAAAGCAAAGTTTCAGCAAATGCTTCTGAAAACAAACGGGTGCTCCAGAATGCTACAAGGCAATCAATAAAACAGTTATTATCTACATGCAATTTAATTGATGGAGACTTGGGAGCCTCAATAAGATAACAAACAAGACTAGATATATGTGATACCTCCAGTCAAATCGTAAGAAAAGGTGTATATGTAGAAATAACTCACCCAGTCAAATATTAGGCCATACAAGTAGTCAGGCAACTGAAGCAAAGGAAGATCTATATCCTCAATCTAATGAAGAACAGGTGTCATACTATAGCAAGCAAAACAACTTCCATACCAATTGAAAACAGTTATAAAGTGGCAATGGATTCACGCATATGATCTTCGCATCAGCACCATAGCAAAAACAAAAGAAGATGCTCCAGCATCAGCAGATTTGTATGTACACAATGGAAGGTTGCTTCTGTTAGTAATCATCAAACATTTAACTAGGATAACTTACAACGGAAGCCCCAGTAGACTAGTTTGGCTTAATACGAAATTTGAATAAAATTGAGGAGAACATAAAATCAAATCTTATGCGAACAACCGATGAATTGTGCAAATAGGAATGGATATTAAATTTTTGAAAGCAGTATTCAAAATCAACAGCGTACACAAATTTCGAAGTAAAAATACAATAGCCAAGTGGTACAAATTCCAATATTCAATGTGGTTAATTATCCTTAAATGGTACAAATTCCAGTATTCAGTGTGTTTGGTAATCTTAAACGAATCATGCCAGATTTTCTGTAGCTGGACCAGATTGAAATTTGATGTTCTTCACGTGCACCTGTCAACTTGAGCATTTTAGAAATGTCCATCAAGTTTGTTGCAATGAAAACTATCTCCTACAGTTCCCACTTCAAAGCTTTTAAACTCTACCTTGGCCAACCCTCTGATAAAGCAAGAGGCTGCATGTAGGAAAATCAGGCGTGTTTAATACATCTATTTTACCTTTCAGCTAATCATGCAATCTAAAAATCTTAAATTCGAGAAGTTCCATAAATGTGGACCATAAAGAGGATCTGAGTGGTCACATAAAGACATGCATTACTCACTTATTATAAAAAAGTGAAGACAGCAGATTACCTTTCCATGGTTTGTTTGTAAGCCCGTAATACCTATTGTGTGTACCCAAAGTATACAAGGCTTTGGTTCAAAAACGTTTAAGAAAGCTGGGCCAAAGACTCCTACGAGGCCTAGATGTTCCTAGAAGGCCGATGCTCTCTAAGCTGGCATCAATCTGACTTAACATAGCCTCTAAAAGTTCCAAGACAAGTTTATGACTTTATTGTCATTCCTCTCATGCACGATTATACTCTGTCAAAATATCTGCAGGCACCAAACTGATAATTTCATTCGGTCAAAAAAAAAAAAAAAAAAACTGATAATTTCATTTGTGAAAAAGAGGATTCTATATTTGAAGATGTACAAAGTATGTATTACTAATCCAGGATGATAATGTTGATCCACCAATAACATATTAGCTGAAACAGAATACATATGACAAAGACAGGGACAATAAAGATGCCCAATATTAAGCATACTTATATGGGATCCTGTAGTTTCCAAGCATTCCTTCAGTTGACAGCTATGATTCAGAAGGTATGGTATATAATCACATACCTACCAATTAGACAAGTAATAATAATAATAATTCCACCCTGTGTGTTAGGTCCAATGTCTACCCATAACCATAGACTCAGGTAAGACTTTTTTTATTTTTTATTTTTTTCTTTTAGTTCTTGAAATGTAGATGTAGGCTCCTCCTATCAGGCTAATCACATCACATGTAATGACTCTCGAAAAAATCACAATGGCGACCTCGTGCTTCAACATGAAAATCACAATGCCTAATCGAATTCTTATTCTAATATATAGCAAACAACATTTTTACATGCTCTCCTAGCAGATGTACAGGAACACCCACTCCATAAACTAAGAGTTCAGATACTCTTATTATTTGCAAGACTATCAGTGTCCAGCGCCATCAACCCGCAAAAATGCAGTAACTTACAATTTTTATATACGGAATCACAAAAGTTTCAATCTTTTTGTAATAATTATAACATAAGCATATGATTCAACAGTTCATTTACCTCCAAAGTTTCTCAAATCGGAAGAATCGAAACGCAATTAGACCTTCAAGAAGCCCCAAACACGCCCCAGCCAAAACATCAACAAAGAAATGTCTACCAAGCAAAACTCTAGACGTCGCAGTAATTGCAGCCCAAGCACGAACCACTAACACCACAGTCGCCACCACTTTATTGTCATCATCTATAATCCATTTTTTGACAACCCCTAGACCGCCGCTCCCTCTCAACTCCACCAGAGCAGCCAGAATCACGTGTTCGGAAAGTGAAACTAAAGAGGCCACCAAAAAAACACGAGACGCGTGGCCGCTTGGGAATGAGAAATTGTCGGCGGAGACTGCAGGCGACATGTTCGGATTGTAGGGAGGACGGCGGCGGCGGAAGATGATTTTGACAAGGCCCACGAGGGCGAGGTCGAGGAGCAGGCCGAAGAGGAGAGGGGAAAGGAAAGGGAAGAGAGGAGAAGAAAGCGGTGAAAGGGAAAGAGAGAGAGCGATCGGGAATGAGAAACGGAAGTCGGCGGAGAGTTCGAGGACGAGGAGAAGAGATGAAGGGAGGTAGGAGTGGAAGAGTGAGTGGAGAAGGAGGGAGAATTTTGTGTCAAAGGCTATTAAGTGGCGGAGGAGCGGTGATTTTTGTGGTGGTGAAGAGGTGGCCATCGCCGTCCACGATGGTGCTCGACGATTTTGGATGTGACAGTTGAGCATGTGCTCTCACTGCTCTGTTAGTTAAGCTGCACGACGAAGTGACAGTTAAAAATTTAAACGCTGTCGTTTTTGTGATTTTTTTTTTTTTTGGGACCCCTGAGTCCACTTGTTCTATCAGGACGAGCAATCGGCCCAGAAATGATCCAATTATGGGCCGTTTGACATTTTTGCAGAAAAGCACATTTTTTTTTAATTATAGGGATTTTAACATAAATGCCCAAAAAAGATCCCCATTAATGAAAATGCACCCACTTTTCATATATTACTAAAATACCCGCTAAAATAAAAAAAAAAATTACCTCCATACAACCTATATAAGCGTTAGTTGCATGACCTGATTCAACCCTTTCCTCCAACTTCCCTGCTTCTGCATGCAAATCAGCACTGTAACCCAGCTTATCCTTCTTTTCGTTCTTCAAAAAAATGAAATTGATTCTTCAATTCTTCACAGAAATCATCAAAACCAAACAAAAAAACAACAAATTTTTAGATTGAAAATAATATTCTTCAAATTTGATCCAACATCAATTCAATAAATCAAGTGAAAGAGAAATTTGAGTTTTTTTAATTCAATTAATTTAATGAGCTTTATCATCAATTTTTGTCTATTACTGCTCATGTTCTTCAGGTAATAAACTGAATATTTCTTCATATATATACTGAAATTTGAGCAAAATTATAATTTCTCTTTAATTATTGGCATAAAGAAATTACATTTTAGATTGTGATACCCCCTCCATATTACAACATCTATTTCTTGTAATTATAATAAAAAAATAAATTTCAAAACATATAATATTCAAAAATAAAGAATATAATGATATACATTTTACCAGAATTACTTTTTTTTTATTAAAATATACATTCAAAACAATGTCTCAAAACAAACACGAATTATACATACATGTTAACAAAATAGTATACATTTAGTGTATTTTTGGTTTTTGATATGTTTTTTTTTATTTGCAAAATTCTACATACATGTTAACAAAATAGTATATATTTAGTATAATTTTGGTTTCTGATACGTTTTTTTATTTGGAGAAATGGAAAATTTATTGGTCTTCATTCATTACAATAGGGAATGGACTGACAGCTTCATTACAAAAATTTTAAAGTCACTAGAATATAAATTCAAAAAAACTGCGGCTACCAAAGACTCATCAAGACGATTTCCGAACATCTCAAATTCCAAAATGAAGAAAATACTCTAGATATTTCTTTCCAAGTGAAAGAACAATATCTAGCACTACAAATTGAAGATGATTCAAGTCAAATGTTTTATATATAGTTAAAGGCAACTGAATCAGATACAAAAAAGTATTCGCTTTGCATCACATCAAATTCAAAGGAGAGCAATTTTTATGAGACTACACCAATAAAAATAACAACTTCAGAGCATCACTCAACAAGCAGAAAAGGACCAGATATAACTTTAGATATTCTTCATTATGCAACACTGAATGGAAAGAAAACAATTAAAATGAAGAAAATGAAGTCCAAAGCCCTCTTTGTCTATAGTTAATAATAAGTGACATAAATTGCAAAGAAATCAAACAAGGACAACTGTACAAAGACAAAAAGACATTGAAAATAATTATGCATTTTTATGCAATTTCAAAGAATTTTCAGTTCCAAGTCTTCAAAACATGCATCGGAAAATGCTATCTTCATTATTTGGATGAAAATTGCATGTGGAAAATGAAAGCATCAAGCTATAACAAAACATTAATGTTTCTCATCCGAGAATTCATCGACAAACACAACTGCAGCTTGGAAGTCAGACTAGGGAATCACTGTCAAGCATCAAAAACATTAATCGTAGACTGCATCAAATCGAAATACAACAACATCAAGATGATCTATGCTCCTGCTGAAATCATCAGAGATATAAAGAAAGAATTTGGGATATCCATCAATTACATGAAAGCTTAGAGGTCAAAGGAAAAAGCTCTGGAATATATTCGAGGGAAACTAGAAGAATCATATTCCTTGCTGCCAAGTTTCTTGTATGATACAAGAAACAAACCATGGATCAATTGTTGAGCTAAAAACCAATGAAGACAAAACATTTCTCTACCTTTTCATAGCAATTCATGCAAGCATAAAAGGATGGCAACATTGTCTACCTGTGATTGTAGTAGATGGAACATTCCTCAAATCAAAATTAGGAGGAACACTTCTCATAGCAGCAACGCAAGACGCAATAGGCAAGATTTTCCCACTTTCTTTTGCTATTGCTGATTCAAAAATGATCAATCTTGGAAATGGTTCTTCATTCAACTGAAAAAAATATATGGGATGAGGGAAAAACTATGCATAGTGCCTAATAGGCATGACAGCATTCAATCAGCAATTAAAAATGTCTATCCCGAAGCATCTCATGCATTTTACATGTTTCATATTATCAACAACGTCAAAGCAAACTTCAAAAAAAAATGTATCTCAAATAAAAGAACTGTTTATGTGAGTTGTAATTTCTAATAAGATAGAAGAGTTTGAGAGATATATATTAGAAATAGAGAAGTTAAATGTACATGTCAAGAACTACTTGGAAACCATTGGATACCAAAAGTGGATGAAAGTGCACTCAGTCAACAACAGATATCATATAATGACATCAAATATTGTTGAATCCATCAACGCAATAATCAAATGTGCAAGAGAGCTTCCAGTCACTACTCTTCTAAAATACCTAAGATCATTGGTGCAAGAACTTCAACAAATAGAAATATTGCAGGAGCTACCTTCAAAAGACTTGCAAAAAAACTTGATCAAAAGCTCACTGAAAACTATCTAAAATCTCTGAAACTCAAGGTAAGTTTTGTATACTTTTGGTTTATGTTTCGTATATGATACATGTAATCTGCAATAAATACTAATTTTTTAAACTTAAAAGCTCAAAGATAAATTCTCATGTTATGTTAACCAAAATTTATTTGCAGATCAAAAGATTAAATGATGAAATATCTCATGTTATGTTAACCAAAATTTATTTGCAGATCAAATGATGAAATATTCAATGTATTTCATGATGAAAAATCCAGATGTAGTTGACCTCAAAGAAAGAACATGCATGTGCAACAAATTTCAACTTGACCAACTTCCATGTGCGCATGCATTAGCAGTTCTGAGAGAGCTAAACCAAGAGCCTTACACATATTCTTCACTATACTACACCACAAAAAAAATGTTAGCCACATATGAAGAAACAGTGTATCCACTTCCAAGCCAAGAAACATGGATCGTACCAAATGAAGTGAAGAACACAGTTGTCCTACCTCTATAAGGAAGAGTTCAAGCTGGAAGACCTAAAAAAAGAAGATGTAAAGCACCATGGGAACTCAAAAATGAAAACAGGTGTGGAAGATGTGGTATATCTGGACACAACAGAAAAACCTGTAAAAATCCACCAAAGAAAGCATGAGAGTACTGCTTTATTTTCAGTTTGTTTTCAGTTCAAGTGTATGAAACAATTTTTTACATTCTTATTCAAATTCATAAAAAAAAAAATACTATTTTAAAAAATATTATTCAAATATCTAATGTATTTTCAGTTTCATTTTTTTCTTTTTAAGTTTAAATGCATAAAATTTTGAATATGATTGATTTCTTTTCCATATATATTTAGTATATGATACGATTTCAAAACATTGTAAATGTAAAATTACTCAATAAAATAAATTAATTCTAAAAAGTGTCTGTATTAAAAAATATTATTAAATATATCAAAACACTTAAAAGCATAATCATAAAAAAATGAACAAAAAATACATGAAAAAACAAATGTATAATATATTATAGTATATGATCAATATTTGTTTGGTATAAGATACATTTCCTATACAATTAAAAACATTAATAAAACCAAAAAACCATAATTACAAAATTAAAAAATAATATAACTGTAACAAAAATAATAATTATAAGATAATAACATATTAATATTAAAATGTAATATTCAAATCTTTAAGATATTCACAAATATCTAAAAAACCTATGATCAAACATTTTTTCCTTAAAACATTCTAATACTTAATCAAACATCCAACAAACAAAAATCACCAAATATTAAAATCCTTCAAATATTCTAGATAATTACATATTCTGAACAACAATTAAACCTAGTAAACCTAATAAAACCAATAATCAAAATACTTTTCCTTTACCTTTGTCCTTTGGTTTCAACCTTCCTCGACAATTAAATTCACTCTCAATGTTACTTGATTCCTTCCACTTCCCATAAGAAAACAGACTAACAGCATAGTGAATTCTCATATCTTCAATGTTCAACTCTTTAGGAATCTCCAAATCATGCAATAAAAACTCAGCAATGAAACAACAAATGCACCACAATCAATACAAAAAGAAAGAATCATAGCAAAAAAATAAAAAGATAAAACAATAGACTCACTTGGCTTACTGAGAAGGAAGGTTATCAACCCAACAGATACTAAATTGATTAGTCAATTTCTTCAAAGAATACAGACTACTAGTACATCAAGATCAGTACGCTTAGACCAGAAATCAACAATATCCAAAAATAAAGGAAGAAGTATGCTGTAGTAATCCAGAACCTCTGATACCCTATGATTATGAGTTGCTCCTCTCATAGAATCATAAACATATAAACACCTGCCTTTGAAACTCAAATGTGCCAAAACCTAATGCTTTTGTTTCACAACGTGAATAGGAAACAAAACATGATCAACTTCAAACCATGGCTTGTTACAAGACATAAAATATCCAATGATGTATTCAGAAACACAATGATCAACACAAACAAGTGAATTATCTTTCTCTTTACTCAGATATTTAGCATATAAACCTTGAAGCCTTTGATCAAACAAATTATTACTTGTTGTAAACTTCATATAACTTTCAGGATAAATTTTTCCCTTCTTCCTCAGATAATAAAACAAAACATCAATATGCTGGAAAACAGAAAAGAAAAAACATAATCATAAAATAATATAAAATATTCATCAAATAACAAAATTACTACTTATAAAAAGAGTATATGTTTGTTATATTATCCGTATATGATACTATAACTAAAATAAAAACTGATTTCATTTTTTTTTTAAAATAAACTACCATTTAAACTGAAAAAACGAAAAAACATAAATAAGAAATCAAACTTACACAAGATGTGAGAGAAAGACCATAATAATTCAAAGTGTGAAATCAACTCTTCCTTGAAATAATAGTAACTCCAAGTTTCAAAGAAGTAGAAAATTTATCATCATCATCAGCATACACCTTTTTCCTACAAAGCATAGTAACAACAATTATAAAATAAAGAAAAAATAACAAAAATAAATCAAACATAAAATTTAAATTTTTTAAAAAAACATACTTATTCTTTTTCTTCAAACCAACTTCAAGCCACAGATTAAACTCTCTCTGACTATCAAAATTCAAAGGTTCATCAATCTTCAAACTCAAAGGACCAATACCTTTCATTATGGTCAAATCTATATAACTCTTACTTTTCTTTGAAGAGTCGTTGGTTGAACCAAACTCATTTAAATATGGAGACTTCAAAAAAGATGTAGGTTTGACCTACATTTTCTTGAGTATAGGACTAACAAAATCATCATCTTAATCAACGACAACATTCTCATCCTAAAATCAACAAAGTATATAAAACTAAGATAAAAAACCAAAAAGAAACCAAACAGTAACAAAAAACTAAAATATAAATAACATATCATACAATAGAATCCTTAAAAAAAAAAAAACAAAACCCAAAAACATCACCATACTCAATATAAAAAATATAACCCTTTAATAAACAACCTTTCAAAGGAAACAAAAAAACAGACAAAACATATAAAAAAAATCAAAACAATGAAAATACAAAAATAACATACAGCAGTTTCAAAAGCACCAGAAACTAATTTCACAGCAGCATCAACCATATCAGCAATATCACCGGATTCATCTTCCAAATTCATCTAGACCTAAAAACAAAAACATTAAAAAAAATTAGATCAGAAACCAAACATATACAAAAAGTACAAATATAAAATAAAAAATATATATACCTTATTAGAATCTTTCTTCACTTCACCAACTCTAGAATCATATTCAAAAAAATCACTTTCCTTCACACCACCATCTTTATCATCCTCTTTTCCTTCATCATAATTTTTTGAACTTTCACTAACAAATTTATCATTTTTTAAACCAAAACCAGAAGCAACAAAACCACCTTCACCACTAACAATACCTGATAATTAAAAAAAATACAAAATAAATTTTCAATCAAAATACTTCAAAAAAAAATCAAACAAAACAATCACCTCCAAGACCAAAATCAACATTTCCACCACCCTTTCCATTATCTTTATCACTATTTCCATCTTTATCTTTTTGTTTCATAACAAATTCAATACTCTCATAGGAATCATCATCATTATTATCATCATCATCCTCTTCATCATCTGATGTATCCATTTTTTCCTTGAAATTTGATGCCTATTCTAAAAAGAATACATTGCGTTTAATATCCGTATATTATACAAATTGTATACTACAAAAAACTATATCATACCTCAGCAACACCAACCCCATCAACATTAAGATAAAATTTTTTCATCAACATCTTTAAACAAGAAAATACATTTTCAAAATTCTTGTTCATATGACATTTCAAGTCATTCAACTCCTTAGAAATAGACTCCTGCTTATCCATTACTCTTTTAAATTCACTAGAAAATTCACCAAGAAAATGGGAAGAGGAACCACGCTTAACAGATGCTGAACGATCAACAAATTCATCACCAACATCCTCAACATCAACATCAACATCAGTGGACTTCCCTTTTCCTTTGTCAAAAAAGTCACCCAAAAACAACTTATCCCTTTCTTCACCTTGAGGAGAAATATTTCGCAACTTCAACTGATAAAAAAAAAGGGAAAAGGTCCAAATATGACCCTAATATTTTGCCCTATTCCCACATTCGCACTTAATGTTTTTCACAGGCCGTTTATGCTCTTAATGCTGACAGATTAAGTGCATTTAAACCTAACTCATTAACTCTGTTTATTCAGCCATTACCAAAGTTGATGTGGCACATGTGGGACCCTCTTCCTGTAAAAAAAAAAGAGCTGATGTGGCACATGGGACCCGCTTCTTATCAAAAGAAAAAAGAACTGATGTGGCACATGGGACCCCCTTGTTGTTATAAAACAACGGCTTCTTCAACAACACTTCTTCTTCTTCTTCTTCTTCTTCTTCTTCTTATTTCTTCTTCTCATAGTTAAACCTAAATTCTTATTTCTTCTCAAGACGAAAAGCAGCCATGGCGAGTGCTAGAATTCTACAGCGGCATTGGTGGCATGGTAACAACTCTCTTTCTGTATCGAAGTCTCCTGTTTGCTGGCTTCTTCGCTTTGCATAGAGTATAAGCATGAATTAATTTAATTTTTTTTTGTTAAGATATTCACTGATGAAATCCGGTGTAAGCGCAAAAATCATGGAAGCTTTCGACATAAATAACATAGCTAATGATGTGTATGAGCACAATTTTTGGTCACCATCCTTATCAGGTTAGCTTTTACATGCCATTAGCTGCTCTAGATTACCTATATTTTTAAGCATTTGCTTGGTGTGTGTTGTTCAGTACTGTTTTTAGCTGACAATCATGTGGTTTATTGTTTCAGAGCAGAAGTAGAATTGTTAATTTCGTATGTTTAATTGTTAATTTTGATGTGTTTGGAGTACTACTCATAGGGTAATATTCAGAGTCTGACTGCTGCTGATCTTGACAGTTATACAGCTCATGCATGACTTCTTTCACCTCCTTGTCAACCTTACAAATGAATTGCTTGGTCTTCTCTTTTTTTTAGAGATTTACTTTTAAGTTTGCTGACATGTGTTTTGAAAAAAAATGTTGTGATTAAGTCTTCAAAAGCAATCTGGTGATGCTCGGGCGTTTTCTTTTCTTAAAATTCTTGAACTTATACCACATACTAAGTAACCACCTTGTCTATTGTTCGTGGAAAATGTGATTAGGTCTTCAAAAGCAATCTGCTTCACTAGCCTGGAGATTCTCCATTTTCCCAGCAAAAGCTGAAACTTCTGTAACTTTCACTGAACAAACACCAACTCTTCACGAGCAACACGAAGAAGATTCTGCACAGGTAGAGAAACACTCGGATATGGACCCAGCTGACCATGCTACTCCCTTATCTAAATTCCTTGAATCCAATACTGAATCGATTGAATCCCTCAAGTCCCTCCTACAGCAAAAGCTTGAAAATGGGGAAGATGATGAGGCTTTAGAAATACTCTACCGCCTGGTCGTGGCACAACCATTGGTCGCTGAATGGAAATTCCTGACGGCGAGAATGTTAAATGAAATGGGTCGAGCATAGGATGCACGTAAAGTGTTTGAAGAAATTCTCCAAATAAATCTGATATCTTTCGAGGCCTTGTTTGAGAATGCGCTTCTAATGGATCGATGTGGAATTAGATTCCACAACATTGAATGTCTTTCAACTCACCAATTTATCAGTAGGAGATGAAAACAAAATTAGTTCAATAAAAAACAACATTGCAATTTTAACACAGTCCTCATCATTATCCTAACGCTTTAAAAAGAAACACTCATGTACAGATTGTTTATTAATTTTTTTCAAACCACCAAAATACTTCTCAACCAACCTATTATTCTCAAATGAAACAGACAAATTACTAGAGTCCCCTACACATTTCAACCTACTAACAAGTGCAAACTCTTCAATACTGAACTTCAATCTTTTTCCACAAACACCAAACCACAATTCACTGAATCTCAAACCTAAGTAAATCAAGAAAATACCCAAAACATGAAGACCGAAACAAAGCAAGTTGATGTTCATTTAAAACTTGTTTCAAATGAACAATAACATCATAAGATAAGAGTAGCCAATCTTCACAAAAAAAAAAAATTCTTCTCTATTCATGATAGGATCCCAATCCTATAAAAAAATAATAAAATAAATTAAAATAATAAAAAAAAGAAGATAAAAAACATAACATAAACAAAAAATATACTAAATTTTTTTTTTAAAAAAAGGACCATACCTTTAAAGAACCACCACCACCACCACCACTATTTTTTTCTTCAACATCTACTTTCGACTTCTTCTTCAATCTCTCATCTCCCTCATCTAAAAACCTAGAACCCCTTTTCCTACCAGCCGAACCAACAGACCCACCCATTTTACCAGATGAACCACCAACATTAGCACAACAAGACCCATCCTTTTTAACCCCTTTTTTTGTAGACTTGCAAATCATCTTCTTCCTCATTTTAACAGATTTAGACTTCTCTATCTTCAAAGCATCAATATTTTTACTTTTTTCAAAACAAGTTTCAACCATTTAATCATTCACGAAAAAGAAAACACACTTATATAAACCAAGAAAAATAGTTATTCAAAATCAACAAATGCAAGTTTTAATGGCAGTCACTTCCCAAAGAAAATGATTCACGAAGAACAAGAAAAAAACCCACTGAAAAACTATACAGAATCCGCCTTAAAACACAAAGGGGCAAAAACGAAACTGAAAATAAAAAAGAGACACACGAGAAACCAAGCGGGGGCATCAGGGTAAATAATGAAAAGTAAGAGTATTTTAGTAAATAAGTCTAAAAATTAGATATTTTTGATAAATTTCTCTTAATTATAACATTGGTTTTTAATAAATTTTTTTATACAAGAGATAACATCACAACATGTGATATTATGAATCGAATGATTATTAATGGGCTGTAAATTATTTTTTTTATTTTTTATTTTTTTTATGAATACGTTGCTATGAAAACAATGTCCAATTGGGAGAAGAAGAGTGAATGTGTTCTTCACTATGAACTTACTTGCAAAGCCCACATAATGATAGTGTGTTCAGTGTTGCTTCTTACTTGCATCCATTTCATAAGAGTTTGCACCAAGGGAAAAAGAAAAGGAACTCATTATGCACACAAATAGTCATAACTCATATCTCATCCGTAACCAATAATCAAACCCACAAAGCAGAGCCGAGAAATGGTGAATGATGAAACATGCACAAGTTGTGCTGATAGGCCTATCAGACAAAAACCCAAAGGCCCAGAAAGATGCAAGTCAAGTCTATCTGAATAGCATGGAAGTTACCGAATTACAAATAAAGGGACCGCCCCACTTGAAATGGACGTCCCTATGACTGCTGGCAGTTTTCATACCAAACCTAAAATCACATGTTATGATCACAGTCTTTTCCTTGTCAAATTTTGCTTCCCATTTCTGCATTCAAAACACAATTTCACCCGATAATCACTCCCTTACATCAACTATGTTCCACAATTTTTGTCCTCCTTTACCCCTCCAAATGTCCTTTTCCATTCTTAACTTATTTCCTATCTCTTATTAGTTGTTGAAATTGACTGGTAAAAGCTATATTTATTTGCACAGCATTTTAGATTTGTATTGTTATTATATATTAGTTCTGCTCTTATTTTAGAATTACTAATGGTAGTATAAGGATTTCTTTACATGCGATATTATTAGTAGTGAAAAGAAAAAGTCAATCGGCTTTCAATAAACCATAGAGAGTTAGAGACAGATACATTGTCATTTACCTAATTAATGTGTAAAGAAGAGTTGCAACTTAATAAGATAAAAGAGTTCGTGGCATGTGTGCATGGTGAAATAGTAGTTGGCAGTGGAGATGGGAGATATTCAAAGTTGCATTAATTAGTGCTTTAAATGATTCTATATACAGATGAAGATGCATAAAAATGACAATTTTATAAGATAACCAATATGTGCATTTAAGTCACTTGAATTCCTTGTCCAACAAAATATTAATGATCCCACGGCTCAAAGTTGGTCAACACATGCCATTACGCCACCAATGCTAGGGTTTCATCTATATTCTACACTAGCAGCTATGCAAAAGGGTATTAGAAAAGGACAAATAAAGTATTACTTGTAGTCGTCAATTAAGGATTTATTGGAATTGATATTTTATTAGTTTTATAAGAAAAATTTAAGAGCTTAATTTGTTTTAATATGGTCAAGGAAAGATAGATATACAATATTCAAATGATAACTTTTTTTTCAGGCTAATGAGGCCTAAATTGATTAGTTAAAAGTTGAGGTTTTGAGATTTTTAGATTTCAGGTTCAATCCTTGATAATGTTAGAATTAAATTTTTTCTCCTTCACTAACACTAAAAATTAATAGTCGTGATCTTATAAGGTACTAACAAACAAAACTGTCCAAAAAAAAAAATTTCTTTAAGGCATTTTAAGGTATAATATTTGAAACCTACTGTCCTACCATCCTTAATTTAAAAGAGAAGGTTATCCCCTATTATACAGTTTATCGATGTATAAATTTTATTACCTTCCTATTAATAAAAAATATAGATAGAGATTTGTGGAATATACATTAATATATGTTGCGAAAATAACATAGTAAACAAGAGGGAAGAGAATAGAGAAGAAAGATAGACATAGAGATTTAACGAGATTCAGTAATATGCCTACGTTCTCGAGAGCGAGCGGCTGCAATATATTTTATTAGAACTGCTTCCTTCTAGAGTTACATATACATCATATATATATAACAAAATAGGTACGATGCATATTACAAAATTACCCCTGTCTTGCACCCCCAACCCATCTAATCGTAATCCCACAATTAAACTAAGACACCCCCTAAGGGACATATATTGTTGCTTCGCTCCTTGTTTATGTTTCGTCACTCTGCTACACTCCAACATTTGTCCACTTACTGCTATATATGAGCCATAGACAATAATATACATTAGGAACAATTATTTTCCTATAAATCACTCATTATAAAAAATAATTAATTTCAATAATTATTGGTGAATACAGACTACAACTTAGAAATCTTTAAAAAAATTTCACATCAAATATAATATGAAAATGTCAACTAAATTATGTCTGATTAGTACTTAACAACTAATTAAAACTTATTTATGCGCATTCATATTTAATATGAAAAGTAGGAAATTTTAAAATTAAAAGTTAACTCTTCATCTCCAATATTACTAATGAAGATTATTATTTTTTTGTAATGACTGTTTTGTTTAACAACTAATTTAATGCGACTGTATATAACACAACTTGAATTTAAAACGTGATTTATTCGAAATAATTTTATATTTTCATTAAAAAAAATTGTGTATTTATCTTGATTATTGAGCTAACAAGTAGCACATACAATTGCCACAAGAAGCAAAGGAAAAGCCTTGAAATCAAGCTTTTGTAGAAAAAGAAAAATTTTGTCATTTGAATGAAAGAAGAGAGAAAGAAAATGAAGTGGTGAAAAAAATTAAGTAACAATTTTTGGAGTTCGTTAAGAGTTGAGCACGCCAAGTGGAACACGCAGTTCCCGGAGCCCAAATATACAAAGATTCTGCAGGCGTGAGGCTAAAGGCTGGCAAAGACTCCCACTCTCTCACACACACACACGACACACCCTTACTTAGCCCCCACCAACACCACCACCATTTCAATTAGCACTTCTTTTTGTAACCCCTAAATCACTCTTTTTATGGGAATCTCATCATCATAACTATATAATCACCATGTAATTAAAACGTTTTAAGTATACTTTGTATTCAAATTTACACTCATAATCATCAAATGGGTAGTGCTCAAAAAAAAAAAAAATCATCAAATGGGTTGTCCATATCCATCACCAATTCTCAAGATTTGGTGTTTGGTACAAGGAAAAGATGTGTCATTGTGTTGTGTTATGAAATTTCCAACAATTTTTTTTGGGTTTACACTTATCAATGTTGTCGGCTCCTAATGTAACTGCTACCCTTAGCCTTTGTCTACAAAAAAGAGAAAAAAAAAAAGAACTAAAAGCACCAAACTTTGTTAATGTTAATAGTGACTTACTAACTATAATAAATTTCCATGAAAATGTAAAGTATACAAAAGAAACTTTGGTGGAGAAATTGTCGTTTTACTAGTTTGAATTTCAGTGCTTTTTAAAAAAGAAAAAAATTTCTAAATGATGAATTCTCTTTGCCTGTTTCCATTCTCTTTTTATTCTTCTATTCCTTTTCAAACTCCCATGAAAGATTCCTCCTCTTGGTCTATACTCTTATTTATTTATTTATTTGTCCATCTAATTCAAGATAAGTTATAGAAATACCACTATTTCTTCATATATTGACATAAATGTCCTGAATATTTTTGTGTGCCAAATGGGTTTTCTTTTTATTTGATATAAATGTATAAAATATATCACATTCAATTTACAAGATAATAATAATATTACCAAACACGTTTAAAAAGTAAAGTAATAAAAAAAAACTAGTCTTATCTTATAATTCAATAATGTAAAAAATTAGGTTGTTTAAATGCCTTTTGATGTGTCGAAAAAGTATGATTCAATTTTTCATATAAAGCAAATGGTGGAATTCTTTTTGCTATGTTAAAAAAATTATTCCAATATACCAATAAAATTAGGATATTTTTCGGTCAAAAAAAAAAATTAGGATATTTGAATAATGATTGCAAAAAATATAATCCTATAGGATGTCGATTATATGCTATTTTTTTAATGGAAAAATAAAATTTTATTGATGAAAAATTAAAAGTAAATTTTGATAAAAAAAATATTAATAATAGTATAATTAAGAAATACCAAATTAAGTCAATGAGGCGTAACTCAATTAGTTAATGTGCTAAGACCCCAACACTGAAGTTTTAGGTTCAATTCCTATGTGGATATATAGTGATATATTTGTGAGATTATAAATTATATAATGATAAATGTAATATTTAAAAAAAATACTAAATTAAAATTTCATTTAAATTATATATTTTTTTTATTTTTTTCAATCACATATATAAAACTCTTTTAATGTATAACTCATTGATTCCATTCAACGGTTTTAATTACATCATATCCTATTTAATTTCTGACTAAACAACGCAATGGAGAGATGTTGCATATGGAGTACCCATGATCCTTAAAAAATAAAAATTTGGTTGTCTTTTTCTCTTTTTTGTTAATCACACTTTTTGAGCATGAGTAATATTCAATCTTTCATTTTCTGTAAGGATGATGAGTGATGACAAAATAATTATTTTACTTGTTGAGTTCGTTAGAACTCATTAATGTTACAATTAAATGGGTTAGTTTCGTTAAAAGGTACCCATGCTGCTAACTAAAACATAATTAAAGGTTAAATAAACCATCTTATATACCAAACTAGATTTTAATTTTATGCATCCTCTCCCTCCCCAATTTGTAATTTTTCAAAGAAAAATATAAGCAATTATATATATATATATAATTTCTCTTAACATTTTAAATACATAAACCGCTAAAAGTTGTAACATTTTTTAAATACTTTAACAAGTTCAAATTTCTCTTTCAAATTTTTTATAGTTATAAGGACCACTTATTGTTTTTCTCGATACATTTTTGTTTTCTACTTTATTTGTTTTCAATTAACACCTTTTATATTATCACATGCACTAAAAAAAAAAAAACTTTTTATATTTGACTAATTTTTTGAATTAATCATTTATATATTATTACAAAATTTTCAAATTAATACATGATATTTTTCTATTTAGTTTTTTTTTTGACTCACAAAAAATAATAACATAAGATTTAATGAAATTTAATTATAGAATAACTTTGAATAACATATATATACACGCACTTAATACTCATTTGAAATAGCAATAATAATAATAAATAATAAATTTTTATCAAACAATTCATATTTATCCGTTATTAATTACCAATTGTCAATTCTTATAAGCATGGTAATAGTTTACATATCTCAATTTAGACAATATTATAATCTAAAAATTTCCTCTATTTTATTGTAAATTAAAAAAATAATAACAATAATAATACCATATTTTTTGAAGCAAATGCTTAACAAAAAAAAAAAGAAATGAAAATTGAGATGGGATGGCCATAACCATTTCCTGTTCAGAGATTACAGTTCACCAATTAGTTAACAAACAGTAATAGTATTAAATGTTGGTTAATTACTTTGATTTGAAGGAGCAGCAAAAGCTATATATATAGCTAATATTAAAGCATTGAATTAAAATACCAAATTGGCAGAACTTTCTTTCTCTGTAGAATTTAATGGAAAATGACCCGACTGTATTATATGTAGTAGATTGGATGGTGCTCAGACCAACTTACGTTTTAATGCTAATATTAATGGTAAATGATCTGTTGATTGTACACTGACACATATTTTATTTTATTTTTTTTTTTTTGGTCGAATACACTGACACATATAACTCCATGGATTTAATTGAAACAAATGCCCAGAAATCCTGTTCCAACAACAACAAAAAGAAAATGAAAATATGAATTAAATGAAAACAAAAATAGCCATTACAAAAAAGGAAATATAAATATATTAATTTTTGTTCATGTAAATAGCAATTTCTTTTTAATCTATATATTGTTAATGTCCTCCATAAATAGCTCAAATAGTAAAAATTGTGAACATGTAAAGAGTAGGCTTCGAATTTTCAATTATTTTTTTTTATTTTGAAAAATTAAATTATTTAAACTTTATGCATAGACAAAAAAAAAGTAAAAATAAAAACTCTGAATTGTCAATTTTTGACGATTGATATGTATTCCACATTACACAACACTGCAAATATAGCACTTGTTCATATACGTATCATATAAAAGTATTGAATTTAAAATTTAAGATTCAATTCATTCACCTTTTTATTGAAATTTCTGATATGATTTATAATGGATTCTCTCCATTTTTCCCATTGTTGGTTTTTAAATAAATATTAAATGACTAATAACAATTGGAATTTATTTATATTTAAGTAACATTGTGAATTCGAATCGTAATAAATATGCACTTCCATTAAATTCGTTGTTAGAAGATTTTTACCATATTTATAGTTTTACATAAATCATATTGAATTAGTTAAAATTTAGTAAATTTTAAATATCAATAGTTCAGAAAAATAAATAAATAAATAGGAATTTTTTTTTCTTTCAAAATACACATATTTCAATATATCTAGCCAGCATATCATTTCAAATGTAAAAATAATAATAATAAAAAAGAAAAAGTTCGATTTAGACTTGTGAAATTTTGATTTTTATCATAACATAGAAGCTTATGTAATAGATAAATCATTGAAATGTAAATTAATTAATTATGAAATCAGTCTCTTTTTTGCTCTTTATAAAAAATAGAAATATTGGTATTTATTTAAAGTCAAAATTATAATTCCTATCTATTATTAATTACAGACATTAATACATTATAAACCGCCGAATTATGCTTTTTTTTTTATTAGCCTGAAAACTTTGCCTAACCCTATTTATTATTTAAAGACAAATTTTGTACTCAGGAACTACCACTTAAATATACTCCTAGGAGGCTTGATCTAGTTGATTAAGATAGTTGATAGAAATTTTTCTTCAATCATATACAATTTAAGTATTGGTAAAATTCTAAAATTAGCAACTAATAATTGTTTTTATTCAAAATAATTGTAGATATGATAAACTTTATTTTAGACATTTTTTTTTTCCATCAACTAATACCTAATTTGTATTTATTTTTTATTTAGACTAATTTACTCTTATTAAAAATAACTAATAATAAAAAATGTCATTTAAATTAAATATATGTAATTGATTTTTAATAGTTCATAATCAAATTAATATTATTTTAAATTATAAGTAATAATTAAATAATTATAATATGTATACCTATAATTTTTTTTAAAAAAATTATACAATAATATTTATATTTTAAAATTTATTTTTAAATAATTTATATTAATGATTTTAATATGTATAAATTAAAGGCAATAAATTATTTTTTATTACTATATAATATTTTAAAATAATTTACACAACTGAAAAATATTATTGGAAATGTATAAAATTATATTTACAAATAAATTGTACCTCTTAATGATCATTTGACATACTAACAACAATAACTAATAAAATTTTATCAAATAGTTTATATTTATCAATTAACAGCTACCAATTTTCCACTATTCACAATTATTATCAACTATTAGCTACTATAAACATTGCACCAAATAAAGCATATATCAAACAACACATAACCATCAAATGAAATGCAATGAGTTTCTTTCTTTTTTTCTTGACAAAAGGCAAAGTTCCACCTGCTCCTATTTGCAATTTTTGTATAGCTCATTGAAAAGCATTCCTCTTAATTCAGGAAAAAAAATAAAAGAGTTTTTATTGCGTGATTATATTAAATATTTTACATTTGAGTAACAAATAACTGTCCTTTTTTTACTTGAAAAATGATAAATTTTTATTAACATTGACAAATAATAAGCATAAAGATTCAAATTTAAATTTTTTACAAGTATCATGATGAATATTTTAATTTTTAACTACATTATGAGATTATTTTATATTTCTTACTCTATAAATTAATTTTTTATGAAGATATGAGTTAGAATATTTTTAATATATATTTAAGAGCACATCAATTTAATATAATAAGAATTAAATCTTATCATTATGACAGTTAAATTATAATTTAAAAAACAATTTTTTTATATATAAATATTTTAATTGTTGAACTTTTTACACGATCATTTGAATAATAAAAGGTAATTCACACTTATTTACTTTAAATTTTTAATTAGATTTCACTTATATTTTAATCAGTCAATTTATTATTTAAAATTCTCAAAATTTTAATTTCAATCTCACTAAAATTATTCTTAGCTTTTTCTGGTTTAAAAAATTGCTCGTACACTGATATATACTCACACAACGTGAAATATCGACATAATAAAACTAAAATGTATTGAGACAAGTTAATATATCAACAATTTTTTGAGCCGAAAAAAGTAAAAAGAACTTTAGTAAAAGTAAAATTAAAAATTTTAAAATTTTAAATGAAAAATTAAATATTTAGAATTGGCATAATACATATATACCCCCCGTACTTATTACTTTTTATTAATTTGACACCTTAACTTATAGTTTTACCATTTTGACACTTGAACTTGGCTAAAATGCATTAGTTTGTACTAATATGATGATATAATGCATCTACCACCTATGTACTTGTCACTTTTTGTCAGTTTAACACCTCTACTTGTAGTTTTTTATCAGTTAAACCCTTATAATGTAACACATACTTATTCGTTATTTCATATCACGTGGACTGACAGTGGTTTCAAAATTGCATTTTAAACAAGTTCATGTATCAAAATGGTAAAACTGTAAGTCGAAGTATCAAACTGATAAAAAGTAACAAATACAGAAGATCATATATGTATTACGCCATTTAGAATTATATTTAAACTTTCTTAAAATATTAGGAATGGTGAATGTAAATTATCCGAATAATAAAAGAGAGTCCTTCTATAATACAAACATTTGTATCTATACAAATGAATTCTGAACTGTTAGATTGCTACTTATTTAATTATAGCCATTGATGCATTTTATAAGTATTAGTACACAAAAATAATCAATGGTTGTGATTAAATAAAAATAAATCCAACGGTTCAAATTTTATTTATATAGATACAAATGTTTGTATCATAGTAAGAGCCAATAAAAGAAAGAAACATTTGAAATTGAAAGCAACATGTAAATAAGAATTTTTTTTTCAAAAAAAAATTTATGTATTTCTACAATATATGCAAAATAATACTATATTATATTATAACATTTTTATTTTTTATTTTTTTATTTTTAAAACCTCACAACACATATAGGAGGGAGACACAATCTATGTTTGCAGAAATGGATGGATCCACCTCATCATTATAAATCAGTGGCAAAATGGTCAATACAAACTAACAAATTTTTTCTCCACAGTACCCAAAGTCCAAAAGGCCCTACATCCATTTATTATCGCGCCATGTCCCTTCCATTCCATTCTTTCCCTTTCCTTCCAAAACATTACATAAAACCCAAACAAATACCAAACCAAAAAAAAAAAAAAAAAAATCAAGAACCTGAACCAGCAGCAACGACAGCGAACAAATCACTTCCAAAAAAATCAAGAAATGCTTCATAACAAATAATACAAGAGCAAGAAAGCAAACAAGATCACAGAGGGGTTTGTTCTCTTCCAATGGCTAGCGGATGGATGAAATCGCTGCAGTGCAAATCAAGAGCCTTTGACGATGTCATTGCTCCCAATCCAAAACATCTCATACCAAGTACCAGTTGTCGTAAGACCTCTCAGAGCATCAAAGACGTCATCGAAGCAGCCACTGTCACAAGAAATCAAAAACCCAGATACCTCAAACACCATACACAGCAAAAACCCACCCCGCTTTCCCCGAATCACACCAAACCTAAACCTAAACCTCAACCTAAACCTAAACCTAAGCCTGAACCGCTCTCAGCTCCAGCCTCTCGTTCTTGCTCCACTCGCAACCAGGACCCGCTTTTCCCTGCCCTTACTGAAGTCTCCGAAGGTCATCCTTCCCGTAATGTGGTTGAAATAATC
Source organism: Mallotus japonicus (assembly GCA_949634005.1). Lineage (NCBI taxonomy): Eukaryota > Viridiplantae > Streptophyta > Magnoliopsida > Malpighiales > Euphorbiaceae > Mallotus > Mallotus japonicus. The sequence continues at coordinate 47,275 of CATIWK010515214.1, forward strand.
TTTCATACCAGCTGGAGCAACAAGTCCTTTCCTGGTCGGATCGAGATGATTTTCAAAGTTCATAATGGGTCAAGAACGGTTGCCCGGTTTGAAGAGTATAGAGAAATGGTTAAAACCCGAGCTGGATTGTCCGGAGGAACTACTTGGGAGGAGAATGCGCGCTGCGTCGCGGATGGAAATGAGATGATGCGGTTCTATTGTTTGGGTCCCACTGGCGGTGTTCATGACACCCGCGCCGGCGCGTGGATTTTCCCTGGAGGAAAAGGGGCCGCTATATGTACGTATTCCGGTAGTGGCGGCGCTCACGAGAGTGCTGGCGGAGGCAGCGGAAGGAGGGCGATGCTGGTTTGCCGGGTGGTAGCGGGTCGGGTTTCGAAGCCAGTAGAGTTTGATTCGTTGATGGATGGACGAGTGGGGTTTGACTCGGTGAGTGGGGAAAATGGCGAGTTGCTGGTGTTTGATCCTCGTGCCGTTTTACCTTGTTTTCTTATTATCTATAAATTGTAAAAATATGTGGAAATTTGTTTTTTTTTTCTATTATTAATTTTCTCGCTTTTTTAAAAAAAATATCTAAATTTTCTTGAATTGTTTTTTTTATTTACATTTATCAACACAATTTTTTTGGTGGATTTAATATTTTTGGACCGGTTATATATTTTTGTATGGTTTTTATGAACAGAAAAATTGGGTTGATAAATGCTAATTAACAAGCGTATTTGATTCTACTAATTGTGCAATCAACTCGCATGTTACACTTTGGTAACGTTTTTAGTCAAAAATGTAGGGTCATCGGTCGCTTTAATGATTATGCTATTGATATTGATACCTTACCTCCATCTATATATATTTACCCTCTCAAAATAAATTTTGTATTCCAAATGTAATTATTGTATTTAATTGTTGTATTTATAATATAAAATATATGTATTAGAACGGTTAAGATAGATGTTTAATGGTCATCTTTCTTCAAAAATATTATGAGATTAAAGGTTTGAATAGGTAGAAAATTTGACAAATATTGAAATAATAATGTTCTACAAAACAATAAATTGTAGATGTATGTTACTTTAGGTTGGGCCTAATTTAAATGTTAATGATGATAATAATGTAATGAACAAAATTTGTTAATGTTAATTATATACTTTATAAAAGAATTCCTAGATCTAATGACAAGTCATTTCCACCCTAACATTAGTTATATTAATATTATCGAAATTTAATCAGATTGAAGTGATGATGGTCAAATTAACACATTGTTCAAATTTTAGTTTTGATCAAATAATATTGAAATGATAATTATGATCTTGAAAAAACAAAATATTGGCTTTTCTAATGGAGATGATTCTTTTAGTAATGATTCAATTGCAAAAGCATTTGACTATTTGATGCCATTTTCTTTTAAATTTCAAAAACTGGAGAATCCACACACCTATATATATTACATTTTCTTTATGATATTTGACCTAATTCACATTGAATTTTTTTTATTCTTCATGTTTCATTCCATCAATATTTTAGTTTTTCCGATAAAATTTCGGTAAATTTTTTATATTAAAAAATCATTTAGATCCCTCTATTTTATAAAAATAAAATAGTTTGATCCCTTTATTTAAATATTATAAAATAATTTAGTCTCTCAAATTTTTAATTACTTTAAATTTAAAATTTCAATTTCATTTAATTTTTTTTTCGGCAATTTCAATTAAATTTTTAACACTTATAAATTCATCTATTAATTATATTAAATAAAAATTAAATTACAAATTTTTGTAAATTGATATTCATTTTTTCACTTAATTTAATTAATTTTTCTTTTTAATAACTTTTTTTTAAAATACAATATTGAAATCAAACATTAAAAAAATGAGTAACTTTAATTTTTAAAGTGAAAATCAAGCAAATTAATGAATTCATTAAAATTATAATTTGATTTTTAAATATAAAGTATTAATAGAAACATGTGTATATATTAAAAATTAGTTACTTTTAAAATTTTTATCAATTTTAAAATAATTTTTTAGTCAATTTTATTAAAATTTAGAGATTAAATTATACATTTTTATAAAATAAAAGGATTAAACTGCTTTTTCTTTACAAAATAGAGGAATCTAAATTTTTTTAATATAAGAGATTCGCCAGAACCTATCAAAAGGATTAAAGTATTGATAAAGTAAAATCTGAAGAAAAAAATATATATTTTCAAATAAGAGGGAAAAAAATGTGAATTAAAATTTTTCTCCATCTTAAAAAAGTTTAAAACTGCTATGACTTCCTTCAAAACATCAATAAATTAAGGGTTTGATCCTTCCTTCCCTATCTCTCCAATTGAAGAAAAAAAGTTTTAAATTTATATATATATATATATATATATTTTGTGAACACTTGAAACTATGTATTTAGATCTAATTGACTTGCAAAATTTAATTTTATTGATTTATAAGAAAGCAAACAATTTGATTAATTTTTTTCAATACGTGTAAAAAATTGATTCTTTTGGAATAAGGATGTTTTAGCATGTTTTTATGTGGGACTTCAAATATAATTAAAAAAAGGGTCATAATTTGTTTTCCTTATCTTCCTCCAATTTTGTAATGGAAGATGCACATGATGGCTAGCAATTATTTTGTTATCAACTTTACATGTAAATCTTCATCATTCTTCATTTTTTTCCCTTTTCCTAAGGGATTGAGAAGAAGATTGATCATGAAGATTTTCATTAGACTCACAACTAGATTTATAAAAATAATAAAATACTTAAATTAATTTTAATTTGAATTTACAATTGCATACTTATAAAAATGACTATAATTGTAACAGTATTGAATTAAAATTTTTTGCTAAAGTAATAAGAAAATTTATAAATTAGAGCATTTTGCAATCAGTAAGATTAAATAATTTGACTCTAATTTTAAAAATTTAAAAGAAAATTCATAAATATTTATAAAATGATATGTTAAAATTCCAATACCAAATTTAATTCTATATTATTATAATTTACATTCTCAATAACAATAACTACTACCTCCACCAAATTTATTTGCCAATTTTAGCAATGACTGCATTTGACTCATTGGTTTGCTTATTTTAACAAAGACAATAACTAAGTTTTAATGAGAATATAAGGTATTTCTACTTTTGCAACATCTCTTTCAAACTTGTACTTGTTGATTCTATCAACCATTTAATTTTTTTTTTCCAATTTAAATCCTTTTTAGATAGTTCCATACATTCTCCAAATTTTTTTTTTTATACAACTTGGGTATTCAACAAACTAGCTATTGCCAAAGAGACAATTGAGAACAAACAAACAGGCAGACAGAAAATGGAGTTGAATTTTGTTACTTCCCTTAGGAGACAATGAAAGGCAGATATAGATGGGTACATGGTAACCTTCTTTGATTGATACTTCAAACCTATTGTTCAACTCTACTGTTCTTTCTTCAACCTTTTTTTACTGTTCTACCAAAAAAAAAAAAAAGCAAAAAATGCTTAACTTATAGTATGTTTTGAGATGGATTAAGTAAAAGATGTTTTTTGACAATAATAATATTAATCTTTTTTTTTTTTTTTAACTTGATTCAAAAGCAATGTTGGATTGGTTGGGACCATCGCTTGAATTTATATCTAATGGTCGAGCATTTGTCTAATAATATATGAGGCTTGTAGTTGAATTTTAACATTTTTTTTATCTTAAGAATTAATCCTGCATTGCATGAAATAAATTTAGACTTAGTTCCACATCTAATGGAGCCTCACTCAATATATATAGAAAACTTAGAAGAAATTTTACTAATATAGATATTTTTAAAATTATTTTCATTAATCCTCAAATAAACTTTTGTTACTTTTTTTTTTTGGTCATAAATAAACTTTTGTTACTCTAACTCTATTTTTTTTACATTTTAATTTTTGAATTTGAACTTCAATATTTAATGTACATATTTTTAAGAATTTAATAGCTTTCTATAATTACATAAAAATTGAAAAAAACAAACACATATTTTTCATTTTTTTTTTCCGAACAACTGCAAAAAAGATTTACCACCTTTGATGCCTTGACGGAAATTTTCACCATTTAACTACTTAACTTTGGATAGTTTTCGGATATATATATATATATTTCAAAAACAAAATATGTAGCTATTTGGGAAGTCTCAACCCAAAAGACAAGTAGGTAAATAGAAATTCATTTTCCATAGAGGAAAACAGATGAGAAAAAAAAAATTCCC
>CATIWK010515256.1:0-11662 GCA_949634005.1 Mallotus japonicus
TGCATCAGGAACAGTCACATGCACAACAAATTCCAATAAAGATGTGTGCATGTGTGTGTGTGAGATAGAGAGAGACGAAAGAAAAAGTATATGGCCAACCTGGACATCCACGCCATTGCAAGAGGAAACAAGTGAACCTGACTTTTCAGAGGTCAACAGGCCCAAGGTCAATCTGATAGATCTTAGCATTGGTAAAACAGAACCTTCCCCAGCATTCTCAAGGCTGCAAGTGATTTGAGAGAATGTAAAAGACAAAAACTGTCTGTATTGTAAGCATTCCTTTATCATAAACCGAGATTCAACTAAACCCTGATCTGGAAATAATGAAGTGATAGATTTGGGGCCTCAGCATGCAATTACTCCATTCTTGAAGACCCAAGAGTTTTTGAGGAACCATCCATGCATGAAACAGTCAAGCAAATCTTTTGTGTGTGTGTGTGTGAGAGAGAGAGAGAGAGAGAGAGAAGAAAGCAGTGAACAGAGTGATCACAAGCAATGATTTCTGTTTATAAATAGTTTGAGAAAGGAACTGATAAACAGTTCTGACTTCATGACAGGCACATGACAGTGTAAAGGCCAACCTAGATAATGATCATCACTGGCATGTCAAAGGTGCACTTATGCAATGAGAATGATAACAAACCAACAAATATAGCATTAAAAGACATCACACTTCTTACCTCTCAACAAGATCAGTAAAAATGAATCTGATTACTGCACCAGAGAAGAATGGCCTGTTGGCCTCTAAATAAAGCCCAATCTCAAGAGCATAGTGAGGAATAGACAACAGAGATTCTAGGCAAAGCCACTGTATCAGCAACAATATATCAGTTAGAACTCTCTCAATTAGCCAATTATTCATTAATGAAGTTCATATAACATTAACGGCATTGAATACTTGTCAAAAGAATGCAAAGTCATATACTAATTTAATCTCATCACTTATGCCAAAGCAACAAAGGAATAAGTTGATAGCCAATCACAAACTGAACAATTGAGTAAATTTGTTCAATGTAAACCCTTTTCAAAAGTTGCAAGCTTCAAAATAAACAATGGTGATGACTAGGGTGCCACAGAAATTCAAATACCAATTGCTAGAAACATGGAGTGCCATGGAGTGCCTAAAAAACCATCAGAAAGAATCTTCATGGCCTTGTGAGGAACCATACTTATGGGCTCGACACCACAGATTAACCTAAAACCTAAGGAAATGGGTTTGTTGGCCCTTCCCACTTTTATGTTCCTCACTCAACCATAACTTCCCATTATGAGCTCATACTTGTTATTCCAATGCCAAACAAAAACTCAACATGAAAGATAGGCACTAAAGATTTATCACCTTCCAGTTCAGCAAAACTGCCTTTCGTGTTCGCACCAGAACTCCAACAGCTAGAAGATTATTGATATTCTGAAGGAAAGAAAGAACCAACCAATCCAACCAAGCCTTGCCCTCAGCAGACGTTGATGATCTAATGTTGTCTCCAATAAGATCCAAATCTAGAGGAGAGGGAGAGAAAACTAGTGCTCTTAGTACTGCAGCTGATGCTTCGTATGCTGCTAAACAAACTTCTGCTCCACTCTGATTTCACACACACAGATCAATCAGTAGAAACAAATCAAAACAGACCAGCAAAGTGTTCAAAAGCAAAAGAATTCATCAAATTGCCAATATTTTGCCAAGACACTCAAATTACAACACACCTCAGAATCACAAGTCGAAGACGAGCAGGTCTTCAAAAAGAATTTCCACAAAAAAGTCCAAGCGAACTTGAGTTGAATACCGCTTTTAACATGTGAACACCAGGATGTGACAGACGCAACTGCTCGCATTGATATTATCTATTTATACACATAAGGAAAATATTACTGGGAATGCATGCTTCAATCAAAATACCATCTAATCAGAGGGATGAATGATTAGTGAGAAAGAAAAAGGCAGAAATACAAGAAATTCAAGAAAGAAAACACCTATAAGAATGTAGGACTCCTACCTTAATGTTAAGAGATCATGAATAAGAGGGGCAAGAAAGGGAACTGAAAAGATGCATGGTAAATTTAATAAACCAAAAATATACAAGTAATCATACAGCTATCCGGCAAATATAGTCATGTTCAATATAATAATATTGACCAAAACATAAGATTAAAAGAGGGGGGAAAAAAAGAAGCTTAGCAAATTTTTTAATTAAACCTTGAGACAAAGATTATAAGTGGAACTGCTGAACATAACACAAGCTACACATCTTTAAAATCTTTTACAGTAAAGTTGTTCAGTGATTAAGATGATCTGAACTGAAATACAATAAAACCCGGGGGAACACGCAGAAATAGTGAAGATTTAATAAAAACCAATGCTAATTATGATGATGCAGAACTTCCAACAAAATTACAAGAGAGATTGTGAAGAACTTGCAAGAAATTCTTAATAAACAATGGCTCAGAGAATAAGGTAAATACTAGACTAAATTTATCAAAATAAAAGTAGATACTAGAGAAAGAAATTATTCACTATAAATATGTCAACATAGAAGTGCATATCAAAAAAATGTATCCACTCTCAGATTGTCAGACACAACATTGCAGACACCAACATGTGCCCAATAAATGCTGTGTTCATTCTAGGATAGAGACAGAAAACAGCCTAAAATTAGAGTAAAAATAGTAAAACAGTTATATTATGGCCAGAAAATAAAACCAAATACCAGGCCTGGTACATTTTCATGCATATCTGATGTTCCAATAAGAGAACAAGTTCAAAAGAAATAATTTAAGAAAAAAGGACATACAGCTCCCAACACTGCAGCAGCAGTAGAAGATGACAAGCGACGTTGACTAGGGCCTCCAAGTTTTCCTCTCACTGAACTAGGAAGATCTGTGTCCTTCACAGAACTAGTCCAAAAAATAGAACAAGATATACCAGCAAAAGAGACCAGCTCCTCCTGCAACCCACAAGGACAAAGGAATATATCTGGTACCATCAATATTATGTAGAACCATATTTTGAGTACAGTGCTTCAGTTCGATATTACCAGTATATGCAGGAAAACATCGGAAAATTTGTCATTGATTTTAGAAGCTTCTTCAGAACCCAATTGATCTACAGTCCCAAGCAAGCTGCTTTCTGAATTAGATCTATTAATTTTGCCACCATGTTCAACTGCTCTCTCCCACAATATTTGGATCTCCGCAATCAGGTTCACAGTTAGGACAAGAAACTTCACACGTGACCGATCAGCATGATTGTACTGTTCGCAAATGTCAACTCCAAAATTGCTAAGAAACTGCACAAACAATAAGAAAGAAGAGTCAGAATAGACAAATAACACTGCTAAGTTTTTACAATGCAGTCAATGCCAAATCATAATAAAATGGTATATACTCAAACCTATGGCCAACAAAATAAGAATTATTAGATCATAGGCCAATTGAAAAAAAAAAGTTATATTTGTACTGAATCCCCCAATTCTTAAACCAATTGCTCCTTTTCTTCTAACAAATGAAAAAGCATATTTCTCCCATTAGGTTCTTCGAACAATTAGATGGAGAGAAAAAAATGTCTTTAGTAAAAGGTCCCCCAGTCAGCAATCTAGCCAAAGCAGCATCTTGACAGGAAAAGCTTCATATGAAAAACTATGTTCTTGATACATAATGCAAAGCAATATCTTTAACAATCTGATGGTACACATATTCTGAAAAAGAGGTAGAAATGCCTCCATTGCATATAAAGGACAAAATTACAAAAGAGAACAGCACAAAGATAAACACAATGAGAAGTCTAAACAGAATTTTCTTTTGAAGTGGAGGGGTTTCATCAAAACATAAGAATGCCAATTCCATTTCCTGCAAAGTACGGAGTTATCCTAATCTACACTTCCAACACTCACAAGCGCTGATAATATTTCACACTGACAGTATATCCTAAACATTCAAGTAACAGTATGCTTACTTTATTTTACCATTTTAAGCTGGAAAATAAACATGTACACTGAGTATACCACAAAAGGAATCAAGCAATCAGAAAGCATTGGCAGATGAAAGCAAACCTCGAATATAGGTAATAAATGACTTTCACCCTTGATTAAGAGAAAAAGCAACCTTGCCCATCTCTTTGCTTCAGATTCCCATGCATCCAAATCTTCATCATCAAAACCACCAAAATCATCAACCACTTGTTGAGAACTTGTAAACCTTACTGGGAATTCCTGAAGACATTTCAGAAGACATATCTCGGTACTGCAGGGATTGGAACCGCAGTGTCTCTTATCAACCCCCAAAAGCCATTCTTGCATTTTTAATCTTAAGGGACCTACACACACACACACACAAACAGAGAGAGAGAGACCCAAAAAACAAGATGAATACATAAGAAAAGCCCAGACAGCATGGGAAATATTATTGGAAAAGGGAGAGCAACCAAATGAATTGAAAATAATTCTGATGTGAAAAAGGTCTAGGATATGTCATAACAACAAAAAGACAGTACTGATGAAATTTACAAAATAGAATTTAGTTGAAAATTTTGCATCTTTATGGGAAAATGTATAACTTGATTTTTCAATGCCACTACACATGAGTGTTTACACTCATTGCATGCTTTCCACATCAGTTCTTTAAAGCACATATAAAGGGTAACAGAATCATTTGATAACCAGCATAAAAACATAAAATAGATTAACCAATTCCCACCTCATAAACATGAATACTTCCGTTTGAGAATAATTCTGCTAAAGATAGTTGTTTGCTCCTCGAACAAGCATATCATAAGCTTAACTCTGTGTATTTTTAACAGTGAATACCTAGTGCATATTGAAATAATTGGAGGGTAAAGGAATTTTACACATTCTCTACAAGCAAACTTTCTGTTAAAGAGTAAATATTAAATAGGTTTTCCTTCTCACAGAAAACAAATTCAAAAGAATAATATTTTCAGATATTTTATTTCTTTTTTGCAATGGTCTTCATGGCAGATTAAGATAGAAGAAAAATTATTCAAATGCAAACAAAAACTGCTAATTGAAACAAAAGGAGGAAAAGACAATGAAGGAGACTAACAACAACAAAAATAGGAAAATAGCTCAACAAGAGGAAAAGGTCTATAAGGAGCATACCCCCATAATCAGTAAATTCTCGTGGTAGTGTTGAAACAAAGTGCAAGAGAACCTCAAGTGGCACATCAAACATACTGACAACTGAAGAAGCAGCCTCCAGAACTTTCTCACACACTGCAATAAAATAATAATAATAATAAGTGTGCTATATAAAAATAATTGCGTTAAGGATTTTGGATGCTGCAATATAAAACATAAATTACACATATATATATATAATAATTTAATCAGATTTGTGATAAGAGACCTTGAAGACGATAATTAGGGTTGAAATGTTGTTTGCTGCTCTCAATGACATATCTCAAAATGTCCAATAAGTCTGTCTTATCAATGTGATGAAACCTTTTTGTAGACGAATCCAGCTGGATCTCATCAGGAAAAACATCTTTAGTCCATTCAGCATCATTCCCATCATGTGTTCTTACTCCACAAGCAGCTGAAGCGATACATTCAGCAAGACCCATTAATCCAGCTCTACTAAAAGACTGATGTTTAGCAATTGATGCTAAATTAAGCAAAAAGTCAATTCCTTTCCTGTAACAATATAACATTAATCACATATATTAGCCCTTTTATGTATATAAAGCATTTTTTTATTAAATACAGGTCAAGGTTGCTAAAGTTAATTATTTCTTTCTTCCTGTGTTCATACCCCTATTAAACTGACAGTTGCTTAGAATTATTTTACATGAAGATCATGACCTTCCATCCAAAAGTAGATTCCGTACTTATTTAGCCCCAATTTTGGGGAATCATAAATCCCTAATCTGAGATATTATTAAACATGAAAATTTAAACCTAGAGGATAAAGAATTATTCTAGTAAACAAATAATAAATAAAATTTACCAAGAAAGCGGCCTCCTACAGCCCAGCTGAACAGCACTTAACATTACCCCTCTACATCCTCCTAACATAAGCCCACACAGCTTACAGAAAATTACCTTGACTCAAAACTAATTAAAGGGAAAAATAGGGTTTCTGGATATACATAAATACTCCATTAAGCAGCCAAAAATAAAATCCTAAGGAAATTTTGGCAGCTTTTACCACCAAACTTCCCACTCTAGACTGACAAAAGTCTAAAGAATCCAAGTATGCACTAGTCAACAATAATGTGTTGAATTAAACAAATAAATAGTATTGAACAATCTGATGCTATACTTTCAAAATGGATAGATGTTCATATGTATCCTGTACGAGCTTACACAAGAACATGCAATCCTAAGCAGCACCATCATGGCAGAGATCTAAAAAAAATTTGAGAAAAAGAGAGAGTTGATAGCACTTCATATACTGCATGGCATCACAGGGCATCTAATGTGTACCTCCTAAGAACACACACTAGCTGTTATATCTATTTGTATCAAATTCTAGTAAGATAAATTAGATTTTCAAGCATCTATCTGTAAAATTTTTATTATGGAATCCTTGGAAACCAGACGGAGGCACCAAATAGACCTAACATATCACAGAAAACATCAGAAAGGTATTCAAAGCAAAATATGGTCACCGCTGAGTTATGAACACCAGTGGTTACATGATTCAGAATCGCTCAAATAAGACTATCAAGATTTCCACAAAAGAAAAAGCTTAGGAGTCTCTGATACATGGTGGGTATCAATGGCATGAATTGCTAGTAACAGAAAATGTTTTTTTTAATTTGAACACCAGTGGTTACAAGATTCAGAACCGGTCAAATAAGACTATAAAGATTCCCACAAAAGAAAAAGCTTAGGCATCTCTAATACATGGTGGGTATCAACAGCATAAATTGCTAGAAAGAGAAAAGAATTTTTTTTTTTTTTTTTAATTTGACATGTTACAAGGCAGGATGCAGGAAAACCAAAATTAGTTTGACTGGTGACAAACAGAAGCATCCTTGTCCTACCGCTCATGACAATTTTTTCCTTCCTCCACCTTGAATTTAGTTGTTTACAGCATAGTATATTCCTGTGCTATTTGGATGATATTAACAAGGAATGTTTCCGTAACTATTATGCAGTAGCTGTAATACAACCTGAAACTATGTAACAAAATTGCATATCATTTGGATTATGCATTAATTTGCCTATAAATTTCAATTTTTTTAAAAGATGAACTAGTTGGACATAGATTGTTTTTAGCGTACAACAATGCAATGTTATGAACTCAAACAAGAAAAATGTCAAGGCAGCAGAAAAACAGGACAAGGAAGAAATTCCTTGCATTGCAGGTTAGCAGATAGCGATGAGATATAAGATATGCAAATTTCACCCAGCCCCTTGCCATCTCTAGCATATAGACTACAACTCATACAGTATAAGTTAAGATACCTTGCATTTAGGCATTTTGTATATTGACGTAAAAACCTGGCTGCACCTTCAATGGTCCTTGAAGTGTAAACCCCTTTTACACCTGAGGAAAAAGAAATAGAGAAGGGATCAGAAGCCAATTCAGTGAAAGATGATATCCCAACTCTTCTTTTTGACAATGAAATTAATGAGAGTAAAACAGAAGCATTCATTAAATGCTCAGTATGGAAAAGCAACAGCCAAATAAAACTTCATCTATGAAGAGCACTGATAGTATATTTATAAGAATTCATGCAAAAAGTAAACCTGCATGAACTATAGAAAAGGGTATAGGTCAGGTGGCTTCAAGTACATCAATTGAACCACAAGCTGCTCTTCTATCCAGGGAACTGACGTTATTATGAATTAATGTTAAATAATAATGAACTACAACTATATTTTGCATGCGATGTACACCAAAATAATAGTTACAACTAATAGAAACCCAACCATTATTGCAAATAGCATTGTTTGGCCCCAAATGTCTTGAATAAGATCTCAGCATGTGCAACCTTAAAGAAAGAGCCCAAATGTTTTCCGAGAATACATTAAAAATATGTAGGGCTCTCTAGTAAATAAAATGTTATTCAAGTCATAATATGCTTAAATAAGGAAATCACATTCATTAGCAGTTAAATTTGGAGCAAACCAAAATCTTTGTGGTGCACAGGATCATTCAATCCTTCAATGAATGAACCAAGAATAAAACTTTCAGGCACTAATTCTGCAGCATCATGATACTTCATCCACTCAATGCCCAAAAATGATTGCATGATCAAGCACCTAACTGCATTCCAGACAAGAAGCAAATTATTCCTGGATTCAGGGAAAAGTTGTATAAAAGAGCTATTAAGAAAAAATACCCAGAAAAAATTGAACTGATTTACCTAGCGGATTGTCATGACGAAAACCCAATTGCCATAAAATTGTTAACCAACTAAAGACTTCACCCAAAGTTTCAGCTTGGTTTTGGTGAACTCCACAAATAGAGCTTGCAAAATTATCATGTGACACTGAAAACTGAAGCAACAAGTTTATCTACAAAAAAAACAACTGTAGCAGTTAGCAGATACAATATTAAGTTAGCTGTTTATGCATGCTTCAGTAATGACCCAATGCTTCCTTTTTGTTGCAGATTTGTTCTTTTCCTTTCCATCCTCTTTAAGGGGATTAAGATTTTCCAACATTTAAAAGAAGACGTGTCTATTGAAATAAAAGATTTAATAAGGACCAATTATTAACATGAAGAATATGAGAAGTTGACTAAGCACCTGTTTCTCCCAAGCAGCTTCTACTAGATGAGTACCATACTCCTCAAGCATTTCATATAGAAGGATAAATGCCTCCCACTGCCGCTGACCATCTAAAGGAGAATCAAGGGAGTTACAAAGTCTCCCTATACCCAGTGATTTAGCTTCCTTGTCAGCCCACATTTCCCTCTTTGTCATACCGTTGGGAATTGAATGTTTCTCCTTTGATCTCTTCTCTAGGTTACAAGAATCACATTGGGTTCCTTCGCTTATCTGTAGTACTCTTTTCAATATATGTAATGATTGCTTCCTAACAAGGCTTTCATTATCAACCTGGCAAGCCCATGTCAAATAAAAGAAAAAATATACAAGTCATTAAGATTATGGCTGCTGTGTTTACTGGCATATCAGTCACAAAACTGGGGGAAAGTTCTGATACGTACCAGGCCTTTTTTTATTTCATTCCAAAACTCTCTTTCAGCTCTAATATCAAATTCCTCTGTTCTAGCAATTGTGTCAGCATTTTCACAGCCTTCCGTACAAGAGAAAAATGACAAATATAAGGAGAGTATACAATAGGCATCTCTTCTCTCTAAAGGTCCCAGAGAAAAGAGTAATCTGCAGCATTTCCACATTTTCCTAAAGAAAAGGTTTCTGCAATCCACACAAAGTGACTTGATAAAGAAAAAAAAAAAAAAAGAACGTTCGTGTAATCAAGTAAAGTGGAGACTCATGCAATTGGAAAATGTAGAATACAAGGATCACCTAGAAAGAATACATATCCTCCCGTGAACTGAGACTTCCAAAGCGTGATGAGAAATAAATGCTTTAAAAAGGATTGGGAGAACAAAGCCAATGGTGCAAGAGCGGTGTTCCAAACTTTGCAAAAACAACCGCTCACTCAAATTACATAGATCCCAAAGTAATTTACAGAACAACTTTTCTGCATAACAAGAACCATTTTTCACCATTGGCTCCCTGGTTGAAGCAGCCTTGAAACTTTGCAAAGCATAATCAAGTATTAAGGCTAAAACATGGCATGATATTGACAATGGAAAAGACCCAGAAAGAGACAGCATGAACTCTTTATCCAAGTGGGAATCATCTATCAGGCCACATAACAAAACTGAATGTTGAGCCCATTCAAAGATATCTGATTCGTCATTTTGAAGCATATCCATTGAAAGACCAGCTGATCTTAGAAAAAAAGGTACCACAGTTGCTTCTAAAATATCCCACGAATTAGTTACAGTCACAACGTCAAAGAATGATTCTGCAATCTGAATTCAGTAAGATGTAAAGCAGGCACAAAAAAGGCAGTTAGCAACAGGCAGACACAGGTGAGATCAGGAATCCAACAACCATGACAATAGCTAATTTTACCAGGTTAAGCATCTCACGTTCAAATGCATGAGCCATCTTCATTAACGGAATAAAGCAATTCCAGATAAATGACTGCATGTTATTAGGATTAATCCCTAAAAAGAAACTTTAGTCAGTAATAAGATAGACATGCTCAACAACAATGCGCTATTGAAAAAAAAAAAATCACCTGCTGGGGATTTAATGGCACGGTGCCAGAGGTGGAAGCAGGTGTATAGCTAGGGGGGCTACTATAATCCCTTTATTTCTATGAAAAACTCATTTTATCTTCGCATAATTGAACCTTGCCCCAACAACTAATCCTAGTTCCACCCTCCATGGTGCCCCTTTTGGGGCCTTTAGTGGGTTCACTCCTATGATATACCAATTGAACGGTATAATTCTAATAGAAAAAATGGAAAGAAAGCAATGCATAGAAATTGTGCAACAAGCTATGCTTAAATGGCTGTTAAAAAGATTGCTTTTTAAATGTTCAATTCCTCCAACTTATTGGCAATGAAATCAAATGGATCCATGAAGTTTCCGGAGGGAAAATAGAAACCTATTAGTAAAGGTAAAATCTACTATAGTAAGATATATTATTTGGATTAAAAATTTTTTAAAAAAAAAAAAAGAAAGGGAAAAAAATTGAGACTGCAGACCATAACTCACCAGGCATCTTCAAAAGATGACAAAGTGCACCCACCAGTGATGTAAGATAGTCACGATGACCAGAATCCAACTTCTGCTCATCTTTGATAAAATCCTATCAAATACAAATAATTTGAACTTTTATGTATGAATTTAAACTCCAACTTCTAATGCAAACCACGCAGCTCATTTCAAAGGTGGAAGATAAACTTAATTGAACCTATAGTCTTAAGATTTTTAGCTCTAGTTCATTACAATTATTTGCATTCAATGGCAACTTTAAAATGCATAATAATATGAATTTCCATGAAACAAAAGCAACATATATTTGCATTTCCTGTTTTATAACCACAAATATACAATACAATCATTCTTTAAATGATTCTGTAAACATACTGAATTGAAACCTTATTCATTTTTCGCTTAAACCTTCATTTAAAAAAAAATTACAGAACCAATTTAAATAATACTCAAATAAAAACCAGCCCTTTTAACCACAAACTTTTTTTAAAAAATAAAAATAAAATTCCCCTGATCATAAGCTGAAAGATAGAGGTATAAAATTTACCTTGGTAAGATTAAAGAAAGAATCAAGAATTGAATCAAAAAGGGAAGATGGAGATAAGCCTGTTGATACTAAAATGCAATCAAGCACTGCTGGTATTGCTGATAAAGGGACTTGTTTAAAGCTGTTTGATAAGGAGGAGATTAAAGAATCCATTGAATTGCTATCTGTTACACTCATTCTTTACAAAACAATCCTCTTTTGATCGAATTGTAAAGACTTTTGATTTGGATTCAAATGATAAACCCTAAAGGGTTTTTCTTTGATTGGTAATGTTTCCTTAAAACCCTAGTTTTGCCACTTTGGATTTGCAAAATTTGCAATTGTGCCCCAATTGAGGGGTCTTATTATGTTTGTACCCATATACTTATCAAAATTTGAGTCTTTTAATATTT
>CATIWK010515269.1:0-11577 GCA_949634005.1 Mallotus japonicus
AATGAAGCATCAGCCAATATATATTTTTTGGGATTTTATTTCATAAATTTTTGACATTTTATGATGAAATACAATATATTTTTTTATTTTTATTTTTATTTTTTGTTCCCTCTTTTTTTATTTTATCTTTCTTTTTAATAAATTTACCATTATTTTCTAAATGTTAATTTTTTTAAAAATTTTCATAAGCTAAAATAAATACAAAATTATATAATCCTATAAATAAAATAGTTAAAAACCTAGTAGTATCAATAAATTAATTTTTTTGGTGTTGTATCGTAAGAGGATACTGCCGCTTTTTGTTGTGTTTATAATTTGGTATCGTTTTGGTATTTTTTTGGTTTCTGATAACTTTTTATAATTTGGTATCGTTTTGGTATTTTTTTGGTTCTGATACTTTTTTTTATCTTATTAATGGCAATATAGTTGTATCTTAGAATTTTTTTTTTTTGTATATTTGTTGTATTAATGCAATCTTTATTTTATGTCCAAATATTCCATAGTTGAACTTGAGTTATTATATTGATGCTACCGTTTTTATGTTGCGTTTATAATTTGGTATCGTTTTGTTTTTTTTTTAGTTTCTGATACTTTTTGTTTTAATTTGGTATCGTTTTGTTTTTTTTTTTTGACACATTTTTGTTTCAGTAATGGCAATGTAGTTGCACAGAGTTTCTTTTTTGTATGTTAGTTGTATTTATGCAATCTTTATTTTATCTCCAAATATTCCATAGTATAAGGAGAGTTATTATTTTGATTTTCTTTGAATATGTTTTTTATTTATTTTTGGTTTTCGATTCATTTTTTGAATCCTTTTCGTTTATAGTTGGTTTCCGATTCATTTTTTTTGTATCCTTTTGGTTTATGTTTGGTTTCTGATTCATTTTTAAAATTAATTAATTAAAATATTACGACTGATAATGATACTTCATCAATCCAAACACTCAGATGAAAGAGATCGTAACAATGAATGACAAACTTTCACACATCAAGAAACTCACTGGTACCAAAATAATTCAAAATACAAACTATACAAGCACTGTCTTTCTTGATATATAGACTATAACAGAAAGTGGTGACCCAAAAAAACTATAGGTTCGACGTCATTCATGAAACTAATGACATTTAAAGCCTCTGCACACAGACGATACTATGATGAGAATCAAAGCAATCAAAATACCTAGCACTATCAGCTTAATTTTCATGTTCTGCAGCCATATCTTCCTTCTCATCTGAGTTCCCTGCTATCTGAAATCTTGTGCCTGAATCAATAAAAAAATGCAAACACATCAACACCACCGTGGGAACATTTCTTTTGAAAAGCCTATGAAGTAGTCTCATATCCAAAATTGAATTATATGGACTTCTAATCCTATTCAGAAAATGAATTTGCTTGTTCTCATAATTTTACCACCACTAACCAAAAAAAAAAATGCAATATTGCACACGTCTGAAGCCCTTTTTGAGCAACCTGCAATGCAATCTACCCTTCAGTTAGTTTAAGAGCCCAAGTTAATATTAATGCAAATGGTATCTAGCCATCCTATAGCCACCTTGAAAGAGGCCAGGCCAATATCAACCATATATGCCCAATTTCGAAGCCATGCTTGCAACTAAGAAAGACAAACAAAACAATATATTTCCAATTAACAACAAAAAAACATGATTAGATAACATACCTTATGGTAATCATTCAATCCTCCTCCAAAGGTACATCTGGAATATTAAACATGTCTTCCTCAATTACTTTATTTATCACATATACTGGAGATGGTAATGAGAAGTTAAGGAATCATTAATATGTTCGATAATCAGGTAAAAGTAGAGAGATAGAGACAAAGCCTAATAAAACATCAACTATGCCACTATAAATGACTAACAACTGAACAGAGGAGTGCATAATGAACTATAAAATTTAGCTTATCATAATAATCCTATCCATGAAGAAGCACCAAGTTACAACTATGCAGCTTTATTGTTTTCTAATTTTAATATCAAAGAACAAAATCACCAATTTGTTTGGCTTTCTTTATGTCAAAAATGCAAAAACATGGACTTGAAGTTTAATGTATTGCATAATAAAACGGCAACAAAAGATGGAATATGTATCTCTTGATAAAAAAAGAAAAAGAAGTCAGTCCATACAATCTCTGCATCTCATAATGGGTCCATGAAAAAGAAGTTTAACTTATGGAAGCTGTAACTAGTAATGGGTCCTAACTAATATGTATTTGACTTACATCTCATAGTTACCTGACAGTCTTATTATTAATGTATGATGCATTTCAGGCTGATGTGGATGGAAATGGAACTATAAACTACATTGAATTCATCTCTGCTACAATGCACAGATATAGTCAGCCTAAGTTTAGATAAGAAACCTATACCCTCGAATTAAAATTTCATTTCATTGTAGCAGAGATGAATGCTATACAGACCTAAACAATTTCATTGTATTTTACCGGTAGCCACCATAAAAGCATTTCTCAGTTACAGGCATAAACAATTTCATTTCAGGGTCCAAACTCTAAATACAAACAGACAGTCTCTTTACATTTCAAAACCCCAACAAGAAAAAAAAATTTAAGGAATTAAAATTCATCATTTATAAATGATGTTAATCCATAATTTTCTTTTTTTTTATTTTTTTATAAAATAAAGAACAAGATGAAAGATTAAGGGTAAAATACCAAACAAGCAATCAAACAAAAAAGGATGATCAGACGGCCTTGATTGGAATTGAAGAAGTAGGAGAGGGATCTTCAACATTCGGATTAGGAGGTTTGAGAGAAGCATGGATGTTAGAATTATGGTCGTCGGGATCGTAATCAGGATTAAGAGATAGATCAATGGCTTCACGACCCTTTTCAAGACAAGGCTTGTAAGCGATTTCAATAGCAATCCATCCAAGTACAACTCCTGCTATATAAGATACATTCATCTGGACTGAGCAGTAGCAACTGGCAGACCCAAATCCAATTGAGTAGCAAAAAGGTGAGTGTAAATTGTAGTTTCGTGATCTGATTTTTTTGTTTAATGGAAAGCTCTTTCCTTTGGTTTAAAAAAAAAGAAAAAAAAAGGAGGGAGAACCAGTTAAATGTTTAGTGAGGAGCTGAGGAAGAAACAAGATACCGTCATTAAAGAAGAAGAATAAGAAGAAGGCGAGAAACAGAGCACCTAAGAAGAAGAGGACGCGGATGGGTGCATTCGTGTAAATAAAATAACGAAAAGTGACACGCGAGTAATAAAAAAAAAGTTGGGGTATTTTAGTTTATAGTATAAGTTTTTAGGGCATTTACGAAAAAAACCCTTAATTTTAAAATCAATTTAGGCCCATTTAGGTTAATTTAGACTTTAGACCCACTTTAGTTCAATTAAAATTAATTCTAAACTTAGCTCAGCCCATTAAAACATTTCGTTTAGAGAAAATTTCACCTCATGTACCCTTTGACCACTTTAATTTCGTTAGTGGCCTAGGCTTTTTGTTTCTTTCAATTTTGTTTTTGCTACTTTCACTTTTGTACCCAAAAGTGGTCCATTTTTGAAATTTTGCACCATATTTCGGCGATTTCCGTTTCTTTTGATTTTGCTTGCTACTTTTTTTTTTTTTTTTTTTTATGTAGGAATGATTGCAACTGAGACTTTGTAAAAAACAAATGTAAGAAAACTAGAAGGTTAAAGTTCAAGAATAATGAGAGTAAAAGTAAGAAAATAAACGAAAATAAACAAAAATAAACAACTGCAACAAACAACAACAAAAATCAACAACTGCAATTTTTTGTTGTTTTTGTTGATTTTTGTTGATTTTATTATTTCAGTTGTTGTTTTTCAATTATTTTTGTTATTTGTCTTTGTTTATATTTGTTGATTTTTGTTAAAAATAAAAAATAACAATAAAAAAATTAAAATTATGAGATATATAAAAAAATTATTATTTTTATCATTAATACTAATAAAAGTAAAAATTTTATTTATGGCCTTAATTTTGTCATTAATAATGAAAAAATAATTTAAAAATAAACAAAAATAAACAACAATCAACAGCAAAAATCAACAAAAATAAACAACAATCAACAACATAAAAATTCACTATAAAATCCTCCCCACAAGTTGCAATTCGAAACGGCCTCGTGGGTTTAAACGCACAGCTTAAAACTCCCGATTGCTCACTGCAAGACACCAAACACCTGGATGATGCCCCTCGAGTTAAAAGCATTTTAATCTTATTAGCATCCCAGTACTTAACAAGGCAATCTTTCCTGACACTGAACAGATGATGGGTATTGCACACAAACTCAACTGCCATAACGCCACCAGACAAATGGCTTCTCAAAATTTTATACACAAGCCAAACATTAAAGGAAAGATATTACCAGGTTACTATATAGCTATAAATATGACGCACCTATCGACATGGGCAAAAAGGGAATTATGGCATAGCTATAAATATGACGCACCTATCGACATGGGCAAAAAAAGGGAATTATGGCATAGCTATAAATATGACGCACCTATCGACATGGGCAAAAAGGGAATTATGGCAATCACCAAAATCCAAACCCCACATCTTCAAATTTTTATCAGCAGATCCAATAACCATCAAATCTCCATGTGATGAAATGTCCACACATAGCACATGCAGTTTATGGCCATAGAATGAGAGAGAAAATTTGAGCGTATCCGTAAAGAAATTCTAAGACATAGATAGATGTAAATTTAACAGAACAATTCACAATTGTGGTAACAGAGTATGAAACCATAGAGATTTTCTCAACCACTGCACAATATTCCCACAGTTGAATTCATGGCATTATTGGCAATCTCAACTGGTATTTCACCTGTAAGAGAGAGTGAGGGAGAGAGCGAGCGCGCGTGAGAGAGCAAAGAAATAAAGGAAGGTCTATTTTTGAAAGAATTAATTTTGTAAAAATATTTCTGAAAGTTTTTTTTGTCAACATTTTTTTTGAAAGACTTTTTTTACTTTTGGTCTATTTATATAAAGAACCCTAGATTTTAGGGGTTAGTCCTTGGTTGCCATTCACTCATTAAGAAGAAATAAAAAGGAATTATCCAAAACTTTTTATCAGTATGTGGCTTTATACCCAAAAGTCAATAGATGTATTGCCATATTATTTATTTATTTTGAAACCAAAGTAGAAATAGGCATTGCCATTATTATTATTACTGCTATTATATACTACTTATTATCATTTTGTTATTTTATTTCTCCTTACTATTATTTATTATTATTATATCTATAACGAGGTAAGTTTAGCACATAAATATTCACATGAATACATGTATATATGTATATTAGTATTCTTTGTTTTAGTGTTGATTCATTTATGAGCAGTGGAAGCGCTGCTATTGCACAAAGGTAACAATTATGACTTAGTTTTCATATTACAGGTTCAATTCATTTTCAATACAAGTTTCAAATCAGGCCACTAGGGTGGTCGGCTTATCACAGAGGTGATAGGCAATGTACTCAGGTGTTCGGCTCCTTTAGTCAAACAATTAACACAGCAGAGCACTGCACACTTGATTGCACAAGTGATCGACCTTTGGTAGAGGCGTTAGCCTATGCTCAGTGCTCAGGATCGTAGCTCACTATTGTTGCTATGTTTTCAGACCATATTTTGTCCATGAAACTTAACCACATAGTTCACAATCATTAAGAGTTTCTCATAGGCTCATTTTCAATGGTTTAATTCATTAATTTGAGGTTGTTAAATCTATAATCTTAGTATTAGAAAGAAACTCATTATATATAAATTCCAAGCTCAAATAAGGGATAGAAAATTTCAAAAAAGTTCTATTAAAATTTTGAAAGTGAAACAACACTACAAATTTCAAACAAAGACCATAAATTAGAAGCTCAAAATTGACAATAACAATAATCAAAAGTTTGATCAGTGTCGAGCCCTAATTTTCAATAAAACAAAAGTGAATTGCCAAGAAGAAATTTTATAATTTAAAAGAGAACATGGTATAGAAATTTCACTTACAACACCATGAGATTCACCATCAAGAAATTCGAAGCTCAAATAAGGGAAGAGAGGAAAGTGTTCACTCACAGTTTTCACTCTTTAAACCCTTGGACAACAGCTCCTTGATTCCTTGGAAAGCAGCTCTTTAATTCTGAGTTCTGTTTTCTCAAATCTATCAATTCTCGTTTGTGCTCCTTATACTATGTTAATTGCTCTCTTTATATCTTCAAAATTGTACAAGAATCTTCTCAACTCATCTCTCTTCTTCTTCCTCTTGTTACTGTTCTTCTCTCTCCTCTCTAAGATGTGTGTGTATTTGTTTTTTAGTGTGAAGAGGGTAGTAGCTGCTAGAAGCCTCCTAATGGCTTAGTCACTACTCTTCTTTCTTTTGCTGCCACCTACTTGCTTCTTCTTCTTCTACATTGTTTCATTTTTTTTAGGAATAGCCAGCCCTTATGACAACTCACTCTCTTATCTTGTTTCTCACCTTCTAGCTCCTTAAGTTTCCTTTCTATTACTCATTTGATATTGCACTTCTTATTTTATATATATATAGTTTTTTCCTTTTACTAGAATTAGGTCCATATTGATTTTCTCTTTCTATTTTCTAACTTAATATCTTTACAAATTTATTTATAAATTAATAATTATTTAAAGGCATGGATATGACAATTCTTTCCCTCTAAAAAGAATTTCGTCCTCGAAATTCGTTAGTTATAAGTCATAACACTTTGATCTTTATAATCTTCTTTTTTTTTCCCTATTTCTCCACATTATTGTAAAGGTTAACAATTCCCTTTCTTATGTTAACATATTATTTTCTTCTAAGAACAATCTTTACCAAATTAACTAATACCTCTAAATTATTCTTATTCTAATCCTCAAAAATCCAGTCTATGCCAAGATAATTATTTCGCTATGACTTCAAAACTTATTCACCTTGCATTATTATAACAACTAGTTCATTTCTGAAAGTTCCTCACATTATTATTTGATTTGGCAATTGCTTCACATGCTTTTTATATCAGCACTATACTCATTTCTTATTGTTAACGGTCAAAGCCTAATTATCTACTAATGATCTTTTCCATTTTGCAATCGTGTTCCTGTACACCATGTCATCTTTAGTCCGCTCGAGTTAGAACATTTTCAAATAGAGTTTAGATCCCAAATTCCATCTTTAAGTTATATATTTCCTTCTTATGACTATAAGTTCGCTTAAGTTAGAGCAACTTCAAATCATTTTTTAAATCTCAACTCCTTTTTTTTTGGCACACGATTACATGTGCAACCACTATCTCACTGTACTTATCCTTCATGTATTAAACACATATCATAATTTTAACAGCCCTTTCACTTGCTAAACCACTCTGTCATTCTCTCATTATTACCCTATTAAATTAAATAATAATTCCCAGAATTTCTAATGTGTTTTAGTTTCTCATCCAACCTTCCTCAATTCCATTTTCTTCTCATCAGAATGAATATCCTTATTAATAACTATCCCCTATAACTAACTGTAAACAATACATCTCAATATATGTTAGACTTATCTCTAAATCTTGATGTCATGTTTCTAGTAATATTAACATCCATTGTACATATATAGGTAAAGATATAAATTATCTCATTATTTTATTCCTTTTTTTTTTGTCAATACTCATCATTATTAAGTAAACCATTGTTTCTCCTAACTTCTTCATCTTTAACTTTCCTAGCAAGAGACTTTTTCCTCAAAGTTATGTTTTCCTTATCAATCATTCCTATAAAATTACCAATTGGGATCATCTCAATGTTTCCTTGGCACTATAACATAAAAGAAATCATAATTTTTTTTATATTAAATAACAAGCCTACTTTGTGAGCTTCCCAAGTTCAACCCTTTTTTTTCAAATCTTATCACATGCCTTTTATAATGAAATTAGTATGACCACTTCATCACCTACATTTTACTCCATTTTGTCCTAAAATTATGTAATTACTTCACCATACTTGAATTTCTCGTCCGCAGGTTGCAATACATATGTTTCACTTATTATCACTTGGAGCCAAATTCCAACTAGCTTACTTCTCGTTCTTTACAATGTTTTCTCAACTTAATAATTTCCTCGTTCACTTCCTACATCAACAACATATCTTCATTATCAATTGTTACCATCAAATTTGATACTATTCCTCAAGTTAAATATAGCTTAATACAAAATCTTAAGTATTTGGTCGCATTAACCTTAATATTCGCTTCATAGTTCGGTAAGCTTATAAAATCTTATACCATCTCTTTCTTTTTAATCTCATAGATGTACTCTTTCATGATACTTTACCAAGATCAATAATTTTCACCCTTCCTTATATTTACATCTCCCGGTGATATTTCTCATCATAATAAATAAATATATGGTGCAGTAATTATTTTAGATATACCCTTATTTTGTCATACCAGTAAATTATACTTTTGTTTATTCCAGGTAAATTTACTGTTCCTTACACTGTCATTGTCTACAGTATGGGTAACTGCATATTCCAACAAAATTATTCTATCTTATTATCCTATTTTGTAATGCTCCAATCATCCCTCTGGTTTTCTTCGAATAGCAACCCTTAAACGATGTGTGATTAACTCAAATATGTAAGTTTCTGCTCTTTCTCTATTCATTTACTTACTCCTCACTGTCAATATCATATCATTATTCAACTAAATCAATTACCAAGTTCAAGCTTACTCCCATGCTTTATCTTCGTATTCAATTCTTCTCCTCTATTTCCTTCCAGTGGAATGAATTGTCTTGAAAAGGCCATATAAATCCTCAAAATAATATTTTAGCATATCACTTCTAACTCCGTTCTCTATATTTTTTTACTTAACTTTTATATTATAAGGAGAATCCTAATATACCATCAAATATAAATTTCATCCAGCAATAGATGTAAGGTTCCAATAAATCTGTTAATGTCTACACTATCAAGCAATTATAATCATAATTGGTCTTAGATTCCCAATCGTAACATCTCCAAAATAAATAAATAAATAAATAATCAACTTTTAGATATTCCTTATATTCTTACGAGTTGTAGTCTTATATATCATTTCTACCAATACCTCAACCTTTATCACAAATCATTCTTGTACTTCATAATGGAATAAATCAAACACTACATCATTAAACACAAATTCCACTTGTTCCTCTTTTGTTTTCCTCAAAAAAAAATTTTCATATGAGATTCATCAATTTCTTTCTTTATTGCTTTCGCAATAATAATCTTTTTTTTAACAATTATTTCACTCTTAGGATGACTAGCACCCTTTTGAATTATGCTTTCATTCTTAAGATCAATCAGTCAAATCCTCTATTCAACCTTCTAAAACTATACTTTTAGTTTCCTTGAACTAAGCAAATCCAATTAAAGATTTGAATCTCAAATTTTATTTCCTATTCTACATGTTTGTTCAAGCAACTACCATTTTACTATACATATATCTCGTATAATCTATAAATTTTACATTTAATACTATATGATAGTCCTTCCTAACATTAGGTACCAACAACTAGCATTAACTTCCCTTTGCTCTTCATCTTATCGATATTTGATTATACCATGTAATAAGTTTAATCTTCCTAGTGCGCTTTATTTCCTTATCCAACTTTTTCGTATTTCCATTTTTTCTCCCGATAAAATAGGCATTCTCTTAACATGCCAACATAAATCCTATTCCCACAAGTACATTTTGATAGACTACCTTTAGCTTGACATTATTATTTATCATAGCTTAACTCTTATATCCTGGAATGGAATAAATTAATCTATTGCTTTATTAAATATAAATTCTACTCACTACAAGCATAAAGTTCTTATATCTTCATTACAGTCCAAAGTTTATTAACTATAACCATATTTTGATTTTAGATCCTCAGATCATCAAATTCTCAAATATTATTCTATTTCTAAATAATTTTTTTTTATTTCACAGCTTATATTTCTAGAAATTATTCCTGTCAACACCTCGACTTTTACTACAAATCATCCCTATATGTAGGATGAAATAAGTCAAAATTCAACTCTATTAAATAAAAATTCCTTCCCTAACATGCACACAACTCACTTATATCATCACGTGCACCAATTTTAAACCAAAACCATATTGAGATCTCATTTCTCATTACCAAATTCTCTAAGATAATGAATCTTCAAAGCCTTACTTCATTCTCAATCTCCATACACCTCAATATCAATCAAACCTATGCTCTGATACCAAAACTTGTGATACCCCACCCCACTGATATCCCCAATAGTGCGTTATTACTGACAGCCACTAGAAGGCATACCAATGAGACAAGGTATCACTTATAATTATTATTCTCTACTTAAATTTTACAATAATAAAATAGAGCTTAATATTTACTCCAAATTACAGAAGATTAACGTACGTGATACAATTCTGATATACATAAAATTATACACCAACTTAATGGTACTATATCGTACTAGTTCTATGTAACTCGACACAGTAGACAACTATATACGTAAGAGAGCTACACATCCAACATACAACAAGGATGATCCAGACACCCCGGTATCACTCTGCTAGCTCCAGAGACATAACACCAAATGCAATCATATAAAGTACTCGGATTATAGTGCAAACATGCTCCCCGTGATGTTCTCACACAATGTGTGCTCGGAAAGCAATACTAACTGGCTTGATTCTCAACTTTGTAATCTAACTCAATGGTCATATCATGCCCAAAAATGTACTTGATCTCAGTCTCATACTCTCTCACAATGTCTCATAACCATCCATTGCTACGACATATTGAAAATATATATGTATAGTCATAGATAGCTAAGCACCCAACCTGGGAAGAACAAACAGTGAGGTACGAGTATTTTCTAAAGAAAATAGCCAGTAAGTGAATAGAATAACAAGAAAAAGGTTTAGGGTACGAGCAACAGTAACAACAATTTCAAATAATAAAGGAAAACTTCATTTATGAATTTGGTCATTCATAGGTGTGTGTGTGTGTGTGTATAACTTGAATTTCTAAACCTCAAATGTATAATCATGATTTAATTAATTAATATTTTCCTTTTTCACTAGCTATGCTCGTATATTATTTGTAAAATTATTTTATAAACTAAAAATGTAATTTCATACATTAAAATAGTATTTCGAAAATAAATCCATGTAAAAATATCATTTAGCAACAAATTTACAACCAAGTTTTAATTTAAATTTTAATTAAAAAAATAATCATCACCAATTATTGAGCACATCTTCACATATACAGGTGGATATCGATGTGATGGGTACTATTCAACACATCGAAGGTCTAACTAGTATGTATGCATACGATGACTGAAGTGTGATAAGCACTTAAGCCAATAATAATGTAAATCTCATTTTCGTCAACTCATTCAGATAGCCGTACTCCGGGCACAATCTTACATCAATGTCACGACCCAAAACCGGGAGTCATGACCGGCGCTAGGGAACGGGAATTACTATAATCCGGAACCCGTAGCAAGCCTTAAAATAAACACTCAAATAAATACAATCATAAAAATACCAATAAATTAAATCTTTTACAAT
>CATIWK010515366.1:0-16575 GCA_949634005.1 Mallotus japonicus
GAAAAATTTATTTAGTTATTTAAATATTAAGAATATTATTATAAATTATTGATGCACTTTTATCAATATCAATATTATATAATTTTATTTTAGTATTTGCAAATATTTATAAATTGAAATTATTTTATAAATAAAAAATGAATTCTATTAGAATCATAATTGAAAGATACGATTTTACTGTTCAAATAAAATGTAAGCATTATCATTAAATATAAATTATATTAAATGATAGTTACACATTGCAATATTGATTGCAACATATTATATATATATATATATATTGTTATACCATAAACCCTGTCCATATTTCAATATAAAGTAGGGTCCGTCACATGT
Source organism: Mallotus japonicus (assembly GCA_949634005.1). Taxonomy (NCBI): domain Eukaryota; kingdom Viridiplantae; phylum Streptophyta; class Magnoliopsida; order Malpighiales; family Euphorbiaceae; genus Mallotus; species Mallotus japonicus. Next base: position 337 of record CATIWK010515366.1, read on the forward strand.
GCAAAAGAGTAAAATATGTCTTCTTTTTTTTTAACGTTCTTTTATTTTATTTTTTTCCATCTCAGGTACCCATCTTCAAGCAACAAGGCAAGAAGCCATATGTTAGCTCGCAAGTCACAGTTATTCTACGATCATCAAGCTGTAGGAATACTTGTGCAACTCCAAAAAATCCAACATCATATAAAACCTCCATAAATAAAAGACTGTTGAAAAACATCACATATCTAAGCAAGATGAAGGGATGACCAAAACTTGAAGAATAACCTGTAATTGGTCCAAAATTATAAGCTTTCCACTAGCCTCAGTGCCAAGTACGAAAAGGAATATGCTTGGAATGCATATAAGAAAGCATAACAAGCAGGTAAAAACTGCTGAATTAGAGAGGATCGGCAGCAGCACCTTTGCCTCTTTTATATATATATATATATATATATAAAAGATGGGTTCATTCCCTTTTTTATTTGATGAACTTGAAGTGTATAGTTAATGAACATGTATGTTGTGTTCAATGAACTTATAGTTTTTTATTGATGAACCTATGTATAATAATGAATTAGAGTATTAAAAGTCTAATGAATCTTCATGATTTAATCAGTGAACCTATATTATTTAACCAATTAACTTATTAATTTTTATAATATTAATATTAATTTTTTACTTAATATTAATATATTAAATTAATAATATTAGTTAGTAATATTGTTGAGCTTGAAAACTAAGATTTGGCTTTCTTTACTAATGAAATGAGCCAAGATTTGTTTACACATGTGTGTGTATATACATGTATCAAAGTTGCTGATTTTTTTTTTTTTTTTTTTTTTGTGTCGAATTTGATTGAAAGGCATGGATCATATAGCAACACTTGAGCAGCAAATGGTATCGGAGAGATTAAGAAAGAAGCTTAATGAAGTTAATGCAGCTGCTCAGACCCATCTCGCTACTGTTCAAGACCACATCAATTTCTCTCTTCAGCAAGCATACTTCAAATGTGCACATGAGTGCTTTGATAGGAGAAGAAAGCAAGAGATGAGCAATTGTGTTAAGAATTGTAGTATTCCAGTTGTTAGTGTTCAGCAACATTTGGAGAATGAGATGTCCAGGTTTCAAGAAAGGTTGAATATATATATATATATATATATATATATATAAATTTGAAGATATAATTAATGGATTTGTATATTGTGTTCAATGAACCTATAGTTGTTTATTGATGAATCTATATAAAATAATGAATTAAAGTATTAAAAGTGATGAATTTACAGTTGATAACTAACGAACCTTCATGATTTAATTAATGAACCTATCTATTTGACCAATTAATTAACCTATTGGGACTAATTAATTGTTTGAGGTTGTTTAGATTTTGCGACTAAACGTAACAGCGCTCATTTCATACTTGAAGTGACCAAAGTTTGTGTTCTTGACACCAAACTGAGTGTTCTTCGCGAAGTTGAAAGATGGGACTGCTTCTCTGCCATTTTCTTTTCTACTACTGGTATTTCTAGTTGATTAATTCCACGCAAGTTAATGGTTTTTTTGGAAACGAAGAGAGAAATGCAATGGTGCAAGAACACAAATGGGTCTATAGTGGGTAGCTATTTAAGATGTGCATGTAAGTTAAAAAGCAGAAGATAGTTTCGTCGGAAATGTCCATGAAGATCTTGTATCAGGACGCTCTTACTACTTACTGATACAAGACAAAAGCATTAAACAAAAACCTAAAAAACCAAAAAAAAAAAGCATACTTCACACGTGTGATAGACCCTGGTCCATATTGTAATATGGACAAGGGTCCATGATATAATTTACCATATACATATATATTAAATGATAGTTATGTAAGCATAAATGTGCCCTAGTGCCATTTTATCATATATAATGACATTGTATTAATCCCTATGGCAATATAATATTCATTTAAATAAAGAGTTTGTTTATTTGAGTATTTACCCTTTAGCATTATGTTAAATATGTTTATTATCAAGAGTTAATAATATGAGTTACAAACATATTTAGTACGTATGCTATAAAATTATTCATAGTCGAATAATTAATATTTGGGTAATATTAATTAGACTATCACCTCTGTCTATTTTCCTTGATTAGTATGAGATACTAATAGTGGGAGATAGTGAGTCCCATGCTACTTGATATGAGATATCAGAATAGACGTGTGGATACTCATGTGATGGGTGGATCGAACGTGACGTTAAATTAGTGATTGCGTGGATATTCACTTATTGTCAACAATCATAATCTAGGTCATAATGGTGCATATAGTCCTTTGACCTGAGGTGACACGGTCATCCACATTTGAATGGTTAGAGTTTGTTACCGCTTACATACTTGTGTTAGCCACACATGGGTATATAGCGAGTAGTGGCTCTAATTGGTCAAGTGTAGGGATGAGTGTTCGACCAAGATGGGATTCATTACCTGGAGTGAACTGGGATAAGATCCTATGCTATTTAAGTCTTTTCTTGATGAATGAGTTCCTGGCCAGGACAACATAACAGTCTGAAAGAGTTTCAGTACTAGAAAGAGTTTCTAGTATTTGTTATATTTTTATCAAGAATAGAACTTGAGATGAGTTTAAATGATATAGCTATTAGAGTTTGACTAATCCATGACTCTAGGCTATGTCATGATCTTTTAATGAAGGGATTTTAGTGCACGGTAATTATGACCAAAAGGTTCGTGTGAATTTATAAATGTATTCATATCTAATTGGGTAGTTGTGATATCGATGCTAGGGGTCACTCACAACTTATGAGAACTAAATGTGAATAATTGGGATTTTCATATTTAGACATGAAAAGAGTTTCAAATAATATCAAGTGTTGATATTATCTTCTCATTGCCAATTGGACATGGACCTAGTAAGTCACACCAAAAAGGTTTTAGCAAATCTCTAAATATATATTAATCTAATTATTAATTAAAGAGTTTAATCAATTAATTAAGAATAATGAAATTGGATTTATGCTTAATGCAATGATTCTAGCATATCATGGAATCTAATTTCAATGAAAGCTTTTATTATTAATTTATGCTTAATTAATATGAGATATTAATTGAGACATTAAATTAATAATGAATATATATTGTTTCTTATTTACTTGGTTTTACGGCCCAAGAGTTGTGTACCAAGGCTCAAAAGAGTTTTGGACTTATATTTAAACCAAGTAATTGAAAAGCCCATATGCATTATTTAAGTCCACTTGTTTTGATGGAATGGGCTTTGGGTCAAGAGTTAACCCAATAGTTTAGCCCATGTTCATTAAGTGATATATTTGATCGTAATAAATCAAATATTCATAAAGAAATTAATTGACATATGTAAGTTAATTATGATATAGAGAATTACAAGAGTTGTAATCTCTACATCCTCCACTAAGATCTTTATTGACTTATAAAATGTTAATTAATTATGACTTACTGTATATGGGTGATGCCATCTTCCACTACACTTATCACTTGATAAAATATCTAAAAAGAATATTTGGATATTAATTAAGAGGTTGGTGAGTGGAAAAAGATGGGACTCTCACAAGTTAAGAAATAAAAAACATATACAAAAACTTAAAGAGCTCTTGTAAGGATCAATAGGAGAGCATACATCATAAGGGTTGTTAAGAGAGGATGCTTGCTTCTAGTTGACCAGACAAGTTGGAGATTTGCTAAAGCTTGGTGTCTCAAGCTAGAGGTCTCACATTTGGGAGACTTGAAGAGTTAATTCAAGAATTGAATTAAGAAGCCAACCCTTATAGTAGATTAATTGTGGTCATCACCAAACTTGGGAATTAGTAAGTTTTCTAAAGCTTAGAAATCTTAAGTTGTTAATTACTTGTTATTTTTGATGACTTGTGAATTAATTATGTGTCGATTTGCAAATTGGATCCTAGGGATTGGAATTCTTGATTAGATCAAGGGTTATGTTAAGCAAATTTTTGAAATTTGCCTTACTTAGCATTTGATGTCTATGTTGCATAATCAATTCCTAACAGTATTAGTGGAAACTAATGAAACTTTCTTGAATGGAAAACTTTTCTCATCAAATTGAACATGCCTGGCAATGTAAATATGTCCATTATCTTTATCCAAGCACCTGTATCCCAAGTGGTGTGGTGAATAGCCCAAGAAAATACAATATTTGGACTGAAAAGAAAACTTATATCTGTTATAAGGTTGAAGGAGAGGGTACACTACACACCCAAAAACCTTGAGAAACATATAATCAGGAGCAGATTTGAATAATAGTTGAAATGGAATGCCATTAGATAGAGAACTAATTGGCATGCGATTAATTAAAAACACTGTCATTTCAAAAGCATACAGCCAATACTTGAAAGGAGCACCATAATGACCAAGTAAAGCCAAACCTATATCAACAATATTATGAATTTTTCTTTTCGCTGTTCCATTTTATTCATGTGTATATGAATAGGAAAGACGATGAACAATACCGGTGTCCTTAAAATAAGTATGTAATGGGCGAAATTTACCACCCCAATCCGAATTAAATGATTGAATTTTGCATTGTATTGTAACTGATTTTCAACCATTTTCTGAAACTGATAAAAAATTGAAGGAACATCACTGTTGTTTTTAATCGGAAATAGCCAAGTAAATAACAAGAAATCATCAATGAAAATTACAAAGTATCTGTCGCCAGTTGAAGAACACATGGGTGCAGGACCCCATACATCAGAAGGAATTAACTGAAGAGGTCATACATCAGAAGGAATTAACTGAAGAGGTCTAGTACTTCGATTAAATGTCAATGGCAAAGAGATGTCATGCATTTTTCCAAGACAACAATCTTCACATTTATTGCTTAATAATTTATTGGAGGAGCATGGTAATTAAAACTGTCGAACCAAAGCACGGACTGCCTTATAATTCGGGTGGCTAAGCCGACTATGCCAATCTTCTAAGGTTACTAAGAAAGCTGCTGCACTGTAATGATGTTGACCATAAAGGAAATTGCGCAATTTATAGAGCCCCGGATAGGAAAGCCGCGGAGAATGGATTGTTTCGTTGCTTTGTCCTTCACAAGGCAATGATTTTCATGAAATTCAAAAAAGCAATTGTTATCAGTATAGAGTTTGAGAACAGACAACAATGGCTTTGTGATTTACAAAACATGCAAAACATCTGTTAAAGTAAGTGATTTGCTTTTAGAGGGAATAAGAGAAGTACCAACATGACTTATGTGTAGACTCTTACCATCACTAACAAGAAGTTGATCCTTACCCTTATACTCATTTGCCAATGTTAAAGAACTTAAATCAGGGGTGACATAATGGTTGGCCCTGTATCCGGGTACCAAGAATGTAGAGAAGAATCCAACCGAGAAATAATGGGAAAGCAGAGTCTGTTGGCAATTGTGCAAGCTGCGCCTGAGCAGTAGGAGCAAACCATGGTTAGCGCTGATTCTCATTAGTCGGGACAACAGTGAAGGAATTATCAAATCTCCTGCGACACTGAATTGTGTAATGGTTCTAGAATCCTCAAATTGGCAAACAAGTGAAGGTCAATTGAAACTTTGACCACGACCACGGCCACGCGATTATTGTCCATGAGGAAAGGAGTGGACAGAATGAGAGAACCCACTGTTGTTGCATTGAACAAAGTTGGCAACGGGCAAAACAAATTGCTATGATTTGAGCAAAAGCTCATAAGAAACCAGATGTCCATGCAAATCATGGAACATAGGAGGAGTGGGTCGTTGTTGAAGTGCTGCGATTATAGGATTATAGTTTGCACCGATTTGTCAAAAAATAATGGAATTAAACTCAGCATCTGATATCGGTTGACCAGCAAGGGTGAGAGAGTCAGCAATGACTTTAGCTTCATATAAAAATTGGGAAATAGGCTTATCGGCTTTGGAGAGGTTATTGGGTTCTATGTGAAATTGGGTTTTCTGAGCATGGCTAACAATGCCAAAGGCAGTAGCGAGAGCAGCCCAAACAGTAGCAGAGGATGAGAGACCGATTAAGTGAGGATAAATCTCCTCAATAATGGAGGAGAGCAGCCATGAAAAAAGCATATGGTCCTTGGTGAACCATTGGACATAATCTAGATTTAATTCTGGTTGTTGTGTTTCGGTATTGACTCTTTCTTTAGGAGGGCACAAATCGGTGCCATTGATGAGGCCATGGAGGTTGTAAAATTTTAAAAGAGGGGTGAATTGAAGCTTCCATGCAATGTAATTCTTGGAGTTTAGTTTGATGGAGAAGCTTTGGTTAATGTGGGTTGGTGAGTTTGAGGAAGGAAAGAGATTTGGAAGTGAGGTAAGGAGTGAGGTGGAAGAAGAGGTGATGAGGGAAGAGGAAGAAGAATTGGTGTGAGAAGAAGAGGAAAAAGAGAGGGCTGCGGAAGAAGGTGATGTTGTCATTTTTTTTAATGCTCTGATACCAAGTGAGAATTATAGAGCAATGGTAAAAGGCTGTATTGTATTGATAGTGAGGAGTAATACAAGTATATATACCAAGTGTAGTTACAACAATAATAACAAATACATAACTAACTATATTCTAGTGTTTATCTCTAATACTATGAAACAACTTGATTCTTCTTTTTCATCTCATTGCCCACCCCATTGAAAACTTTTATAATTCAAATTTCTACATGTAATGAATTTATTTTTATTTATTTATTTATTTTTACCTCTACATGTAATGAATTAATAATAAATTTTTTAATTCATACTTATAAATAAAAATATTTTTATGAATTCATTTCACACATATTTGTTCATAGTGTGATGTATAAATATGTGTAGTTATTTAAGAGAATTTTGTCATTTGTATTAAGAAAAAGAATTGTTAAATTTTTTATTTTGAGTTTATGTGAAAGAAAAGTGTTCAATAAGTACTATAAAAAATTATTTACACATATTTTAATCTCTATATATATAGCAGTCATGAATATTAGAGAGAAAAAAAATAAAATTTGTATACAAAAATAATTTATATAAGTAATTTGTACCAAACATAATTAAAGTAAAATATAAAGAAAAAATTGTGAAATAATAGCATTCAATAAGTACTGGAAAAAAAAATTATTTATACATATCTCAACCTCTGTTTAGTAGCTATAAGTTGGAGAGAATATGATTCAATGACAACATCATCCTAAAATACATAACATGCATGGAACTCAAATCTCCAATTTTTTATACCATTCAGAAATTAAACAATTAATAAAATTATTATGTAAAATTATATCATTGAATTTAGATATTTATAATGGTACTCAATTAAATATCCACTAAATTTATACTTAAATAATTTGGAAGAATAAGAGATAAAGTTTGCAAATAATAAATTGAAATGAATATAAAATAAATTTGTAACTAAATAATGTGGTAGATGGAGGTAGATTTTGCAAATAATAAATTGAAATAAGGCATAAAATTACAAAAACATTTTTGAAAAAATATAAAAAGACTTTAAAGAACAGGAATAAAATAAAAAATTACAATAACATTTAAAATTGATAAAATGTGAGTTGGTACAATTTTGTTAACTCATTCTTTAATTAATAAAATGTCAGTTGGCACAATTTTGTTAAATCATACTTTGCCGCTCAACCTTATTATATATATATATATATATATATATTGATATATATTCTTGTACTATGATCATAGAGTTACTTCAAATATTGTATGTAATGTGGTAGAACCCATAATGTAGATATTTCTGTTCTGGTTGAAATTGTCATAATGGAAGTGTTTAGATTTTTTAGCAAATAATGGACCATATTAAATACAAGACAACATTAACTATATATATTAGCATTTTAATAAATTCAATAAAATATAATATATTTTTCTCCATTATCTTATCAAAACGTTAGAGCATATGTATTTAATTTTTTTTTTGAATTAATATGTATTTAAACTTAGTTTACACTTTTTCTTCTATTTAACTCCATACTTTTATTGAGAATCTAAATAAAAATAATGTGATTTGTTATACAATATTTATTGGAATAGCTCATGTAAAATGAATAACTAAATAAGTTATGATATGATCACATGTTCTACAATTGCACATTTTATTATGATGAATAGCTTAGAGACATTATAATTTAAAAATTATATAAAAAAAATCTTGTCAGAGATTATCAATTTGATAAATAATCTAGGAAACTATCTAGCATATTTATATAGATGGTAACAATATTTATATAATTATTTTAATTAGTATTGAGGAGGAGAATTTTTACTTGTTGTGAGATCACATACGTTAAAAAAAAAAAAAAGGTTTTTATTAACATAATTAACCGTGAAGATAAAGTATACTAATAACTTTAATAAATATATTATACTTCATATTAGTTAGTACATGTGTTACACATGTACTAACTAATTGTATAATTGTATAATAATTTTTATTTTTCTTAGGGTGCGTTTGTTTGGTAAAATATGAAGGTGGGAATCGGAATTGGAATGGACGATTTCGATTCCTAGTGTTTAGTTGGCTAAAATTAATATGTGAATATGAATGTCATTTCCCCATCAATTGGAATCACCATTCCCCTCTTATTCTTAAGGAATGACTTTTAATTCCCTTGGTAATCAAATCAAATTTATTATAAATTAGTCAAATATTTAAATATTAACATTTATTTTTTAAAATTTATAAATGAAACATATAAATTAATAAAAATATGCATTAAATGTTCAAATAAAAATATTTATTAAAATTAAATAATTTTTTTAAAAAATTATAATAATATTTTTATAAATAAATATTTTATAATACATAATTATAATACTAATTTTTAACATATAAAAATAATTATAATGTTAATTTTTATATTAAAAAATGATTACAAAAATATTTTTTCCATAAAAAAATTTTAGTTGTTAAACAATATTTAATTCTCATTTCCGTTAGCATTTCCTAGTGAAACCGACGAAGCACTCACTTCATGGTGGAAACTCCCAGAGAAATATCCTACAAGGAAATCATTTCTCCGACTCGCACAAGGTAGCAGAGGTGGACTTTGGAACTTCCCACTATGGCATCCTTGAAGATGGCCACCAAGTCCTGGTAAGGAGGCTTGGCATGACAAAATGCCCTGCAATCTGAACCCGATTTTCATCTGAACTCCAAAACTTAGTCAGGCTCCGCCATCGAAATCTAGTACAACTTCGTGGATGGTGCACTGAACAAGGAGAAATGCTTGTTGTCTATGATTATTCAGCGAGTCGTCTACTAAGTCACCTCCTCTTCCATCATGATAACAGAATTGGTCATTCTATCTTGCAATGGCATCACAACTACTACTCTTCCATTCTTTCTCAGAATCACAGTTTCTTCTCACGAGCTTCTCTGTTTTCTTTTTTTTTTTTTCCAGTTGCTTCAACTAATTATATAATGCTCATTAAGGGCATTTCAGACATTTAATATCAATTCTACATGTAAACAATGACATGGAAATTTTTTTTCCAAATTATGGGCCCCACTTGTGCACACTCAGCACTCAGACCACCCTTGGCCAGACAGAAACACTGGAATGAAGATATTTTAATGAGTTCAGACACTCAATAAAAAAAAATGCCTAAAATTAAAAAATTCGCACACCATTTGTGCAATTTTTCCTCTAAAAAATGATACAATATTCTAGTCATGTCCTACAAAGAAACATTATATGATGCTGACTAGGCCATGAAAGAGTAACTTTAACAAAATACAATGCACAGTAATGACCTCTAACAAAAATTATCTGCTCTAGAAATAAATTTCAGAGAAGCAATATCTATTACTGAGGATGTCACAGAAAATAGTCTCAGTTATGTTACACAATGCATGATATGGACTTCTTGTTTCTAAATTAGCAATGAATAAGCCACAGTAAATGAATTAAGCATATGTCCCACCTTTCCATTTGTCTATAACCTAAGCCATGTTTCCTCATCGAGACAGAGCATGGCATATCAAGTGACATCAAGCATGTGAAAGGATGAAAAGGAACCAGAAGAAGCCAGACTAAATGGAAAAATAAAAATATTTAATGAACAGAGAGAAAATATCCCATAAAAAATGTAGAAAATAAGGCTCCACTTGTTTGCGGAAAATATTTTTTCAAAAAATATTTTAAGGGAAAATGATTTTTGATTTTAAGGATGAAAAATTATTGTACACACGTGTGGATTTATAAATAGGGTTGAGCTCATGTAACATAAAATTAATTGGCTTCTGTTAAGGTCCAATCTACACCACTTATAAGCCCTTTATTGCTCTGCACATTTTCAATGTGGGATTCCAATATCAATGAACAAGTTATTCTCCTAAGTAAATATTCATCTGGTTTTGTTTTCTAACAGGCAGAATTTGAAGGAAATTTCCATTAAGACACCTACATGATATTGTTCAAATTGCTAGCATGTGGCTTATTAAAACTACAAACACCCTCCCATGGAACACTGATTATATCCATGCTTGCCTTTATATTACCACAAGGAAAATTTATTTATTTTAGCAATAAAATGCCAAAATATGTCTATCTTCATAGAAGATTACATTTCCAAGGCATTTATTTTATGGCCAAATTAATTACTTATTTAGCCTATTTGAATTGCTATTTTCTTGCCTGGAAACTTCGAATTGTGCACTTTGTCTACATGAATTTCTCCATGAACTTGCAAATTCTTCTCCACTTGATGTGTATCTCGGGGATTTCCATTTATCTTGACTTCTAACAGTCAGTCTACATCTTTCTTGATATTTCTTTGATTCTTTCTTTACAGTGGAGATGAATCCACTTTCTTAACTTCTGGGGATTTTGCCTTGTATTTGCCTGACTGTTTTTTAATTCAACCTTCTGCATCACTGATATCACCACACGCATCACCGCAGTCATGCATTACTTCATCAAAATGCCCAATTTTCAACTGTTATACTGCTGAAATTTCATCAACACATCACTGCACCTTATTCACACACTAAAAACATACTGGAAAAATAATAGTAAATAGAAACACACCAAAATTCAAACTTGCAAAATAAATAGAAACAAACAAAAATTGCAAAATTCAAACTTGGCTATCGAGCTAATTTTCAAAACTAAAGAACAAAATATTGCCATTTAGTGGAAAATTTCTGGCCAGAGGCCAATCATTTATTTTTATTTATTTAGTTTTTATTTTTGCACATAGTGGGAAATATTTTTAGCTCCACCTCTTTTCACGCCCTTTATTGGCTTAACAAGGAAGCAACATTTAACCACTTGATATGCAAAACAATCCCTTTTTAAGATCAAAATTTCAATTGGATTTTCCATAATGAAAATATTAAGGGATTTTTTGTCATAAAAAATAATTAGAAAAACCATTATTATTGCATTAATTACCTCTCCTAATGACCTCTGGATGTCCCCTTCTATTCCTCCTGGTGAAGTTTCCCCCCGAGTGTAGGACCTAGGACCTGTTGACACCTTCCTCAGCCTTTTGCATCAGAGACTTCTTTTTGTTAGAAAGTGGATCCTCTGTAGCTTTAGGCCTGAATTTGACATTAGCATTAGGTTGGACCTTTTGTTCTTTTTGTATTTTCTGAGTTATTTTTTTGCCTCTGTAACATTCCTTTCTCAGTATAAGTTCGAGGTTGAGAAAACTTATTGTCTGTCACTCTTCGCCACTGCCTGTTTGGAGACTGTAGCACCATAAATCTAGGTTGTACAGGTCTCCCATCTTTCATCGGCATGTTTTTATGGTTGTTTTTGAATGAATTTAGATCATGTGGCCTTTTATTTAATGGTAAAAATTTCTTGTGAGAAACTAGCCTCCAAAGACTTTTAAACTTGTTTGGATTCATGTTGAAAGGCCAAACCACCTTTTCTTTTTCTTTGATTTTCTCTTTCAAAACCTTATTGATAGATTTAGTCAATGCCGCTAAGGAAAAGGAATCTTCCTTTATCAGTTCTTCCTCCTTTTCTGCATTTAGGCTCATTCCCACCCTTGGGGATTGAGGAGAAGATGAATGGACTTAATGCATCAGCATTTGACATTGAGGAACCAGTGTTTGGCCTTGTGAAATTGGTTGTTCCTCAGGTGTAATGTCACCTTCTATGTTTTGTTCTAATCCCTAGGGAATTTATTCTTGTTTTTAAGGAAGTAGTGTTTAAGATTGAGGAATTGATTGTTCCTCATGTGTACTCCCTGTGCTTTGGCTTTGTCCCTGGGGATTTTGTTCTTGGCCATGGGGAAAAGGCATATAAGCCTAGGGATTTGGCATGTAGCCTTGGGAATTGGTTCTTTCTCATAAGAAACATTGCCCCTCGGGCCTTTTTTTCTTAATGAACAACCTCTAGGTGATGAGTTTCAAGTTGCGGACTTGAATTTGACCTAATGTCATTGTCATAAATCTGGACTCCTTTAATATTTGATTTGGCAGCATATGAATGTTCAGATTTCTCTTGAATCACCACTTTTGGTGTAGAATTTTGACCTTCCACATGTTTTTCATTCATTCTGGAAAATGAAATATTTATCCCTTGCATAATTTTTTGGATATCATTTTCGAGTTTTTGCATAGAATCTTGCAAAGAATTCTTCATTTGTAAAACTGAGTCATGCATCCCTATGAGGATATTTTGAATATTAATGCCTTCATTAGCATTAGTATCAAAGACCTCTAAATTTTTGCCTAAATAGCCAAAAGGTGCCTCAGTCTAAAAGTGATCCTGAGGCATCAAGTTCATCCTAGAAATCACCTAGGTTTACAGGTGAATTATTGGTCCAGTAACCAACATTAAAAGATTCTTCTTCAAATCTATTTATATTTTTGAAAACATGTCCCATCGAGCGTGCTAAAAGATTGTTGGCTATTTTTTTTATTTTAGAGAAATTGCGAGCGTGGCAGAGGAGCGAGTCCTAAAAAATAACCTGACTTCTTTCAGAATTTTGTGGATTCCCAAGCTCCTTTACCATAATTTACTTGGATTTCAAAGATGAAAATTAATTTGAGAATAAAGAGACTATTTGAGCATATAAAGAGAAATTGTATTGATTTGAGAGCTTCGTACAAAAACTAAAGTAGACAGTGCTATGGTAAACTAAAGGAAATGATTGCCTAATGATTTTAAATTTGTAGATTAATGTAGATGTAGTAGATGTTGTAGATTGGTGTAGATAATGTAGATGTAGATGATCTCCTTGCTTTTATAAGCTTCTTTTACTTGCAGCCTACTTCTTTCTGGTTCATTAATTCCTCAACAGCAATTCTAGAAGCTTCAAGTGTCTTCATTCTCCAGCTCAAGAGTCTGTGCCATTCCTGGATGAATTAATTCACGTAACTGCTCTCAGATGCCTTCATCCCTAAACTGATATTTTTCCCCAAGGCATTTCAGAATCTCCAAAGTCTTCTAAATTTCCAGAATCTTCTTATCTTGTGGGCTGGACTTTTAATTAATTTTGGGCTTCAAAATTCTAATAAAATCAAATTGATTAATATTTTAGCCAAAAATATCAAATTAACCACTAATTTAATGGCCTTAATATTTTAGCTAAAATTTTCAAATATGGCATAAACAATTCCCCCTGCATGTAATTAGCTTGGGTAATCCCAATGCAAATTTACATGTAAAATAAAATCCATACATATTCATCTAGCTTAAACTTTTTTTTATTTAAAAAAAATTGCAAGCCATATAAATTTTGAGAAATATTAAATTACATGTGAGGCTTAAGCAATTTTCAATTCGCACGGATCATTTAAGTTTTAAAGGCCCATGTAACTAACTTCCCAAAAGAATATATCATCAAATTTAATATGGAATTCAAGCCACATAAATTTATATCATTAGACACACAAAGACAAAACGTGGCCCATTGATTTTTTTCCTCTTCTTCTATGCACTGCTTTTTTCTTCTTCTTTAATTTTTTTTCTTGCTTTCACCGGACTGTCATTTTTTTTTTCCGGACAGATCACTCGCTTGCTTCCTCCATCGGACAGCAGCACATTACCAATCAGCCAAGCCCCGACGAGCCTCCGCCCACCGCAATGTCAACAAGTAGTGTGACGTAGCTACTGCTTATGTGTGCCTTTTGCGCTTAATCCCCAAGGCATCGCGACTCGTGGATCTTGCTCCTTCCTGACCTCGTTGTAACTTGACCAAGCTCCTGTCACTGAAGGATCATTTGACATTGCTGCCTCCTTCAAATAAAATAAACAACAACAAGGGAGGTGCTGTCCCAAATTAAATTTCAGCTCCAATTCAGCATTTTCTTGCTTTTCTCTTGGTTTTGCAATTTTTGCAAACCATTTGAGCACATTCCAATCAATTTCCCAAAACAAATTCTTTTCCAAAACACAAAAGAGGTATTTTATTCTTCCTTTTATTGTTTAAGAATTAATTTTGCAATTAATTGCTATAAACAATTGTGACTTGTGGCTTGTGATTTGGTGCTTGGAATATATATTTGCCTCTTTTAGAGAATATTTAGCCAAAAATTGGATTTATTTTTTGGCTTTGCTCAAAAATTGCATTATCATATTTCTCGCAAAAATTAATGTGTTGTAATTCAGTTGTCTTTCCAAATTTATTTGCTAGCTTTTGTATCAATGAAATGAAGTGAGATTTTTGCTTATAAAGAGGCGATATTTGCTTGACCGAATGTTACTATTCCGATGTTTCAGGCCATTTTCTAAAAAACTTGCTCATCTTGAGTGCTTTGAGATGTGTAGAAATTAGCCTAGCCAAAAATTTAATTTTATTAATCTTGCTCATTTCCCTTGTTAATTATTTTTATTTCGGCTTCATTTTGGCAACCTTTATGCCAAAATAATTTTACATCTACAATTTGCACAAAAGAATCATTTTGAACTCTTAGCCAAATTAATTCAATTTTATTTGGCTTCATCACTTGCTAATCATTGAAATGTGGCTTCTTTGAGGAATAATGCTTTGGTTGTTTGAATGCTTGGCCAATTTTAGCCTAACCAAAAATTAGAATCTTTGGCTCAACATTTAGCCATCTTTAGGAATTAATTTCCTTATGACAAAATGAGCTTTGTTTATTTATTTTCTATGCATAATCTGCATTGTTCCAATATTTGTGGCTAAGTACAACACTCCAATTATAGCATAGACAAAATAAATTAGCATGCGGCTCATTAAAACCACAAACACCCTCCTATGCCACACTAATTATATCCATGCTTACCTCTATATTACCACAAGGAAAATGTATTTATTTTAGTAGTAAAATACCAAAATATGTCTATTTTTATAGAAGATTACATTTCCAAGGAATTTATTTTATGGCCAAATTAATTACTTATTTAGCTTGTTTGAATTGCTATTTTCTTGCATGGAACCTTGGAATTGTGCACTTTGTCTGTATGAATTGCTCCATAAACTTGCAAATTCTCCTCCACTTGATGTGTTACAACAAAAATGAGAATTTGAGACGTGTCTAAAATGTCACTAAAAATGCGAAAAACGTCACAAAAGAGTATTTGAGACGAGAATAAAGAGTCGCGGCGTGCGTCCCAATAGCGACGTCGCAAATAGTCATTAGGGACAAAATTTATAAAACGTCTCTAAAACATTACATTTTGAGACGAAAAAAATCGTCTCTAAAAATTTAAGCCAAGCCGAACTGAGCCAAGCCATTCCCCAATAGAGACAAAACAAAACGTCACTAA
The DNA here is from genome assembly GCA_949634005.1 of Mallotus japonicus. NCBI lineage: Eukaryota > Viridiplantae > Streptophyta > Magnoliopsida > Malpighiales > Euphorbiaceae > Mallotus > Mallotus japonicus. The sequence goes on from CATIWK010515366.1 coordinate 16,003, forward strand.
ATATGTTATTTTGTGACATTTTTCTATTTCATCCCAAATAATCATATTGCATTATTTTGTACCTTTTACTTATTTATTATTTATAATTTGGTGCTATATGCAAAAATAATTTTAAAAAACTAAATATTAATAATAATACACTTATTATTTAATTAATAAAATAAATTTACATGTGTTCAAGTACAAAAATACTAAAAAATAATACAAATTATCCTAAAATGATTCCAAAAATAATACACAACATCAAGTACAAAATGCTCTAGCTCTTTGTAACAAAAAAAAAAGTTGTAGTCGGGAGCACCAGTTGTTCTTGCTCTTAATCTTGCATATGCATTCCCATTTACTGATTTCCCAATTACTACCTGCAAATTTGCCTTTTATCAGTAAACATAAGTAGTGTGAGATTTGATAAACCCACCAAAAATGAAAACAAAAGAGTATTAGCAATGTTTCTTTTTTCTTTACCTGGAATGGTCCAAATATTTCTTTAGTTACTAGCTCATAATTGTTGTTTTTAACTTTTCTTCAATAGAAACATATATGGTTGTGAGTTTTAAATTGAGAGCATTTCTT
>CATIWK010515416.1:0-10899 GCA_949634005.1 Mallotus japonicus
ACAAATCAAATTAAAAACCTTCCTAATCGGTCTAAAGGATATATATGGCTGATTGATATTTTCCCGTTTCTTCACAAGGCAAGCTTTCCCAATTATCCTGAAGAAAGGCGCGTATATGACTTGCCAAAATGAGCTTTTGACCGATTATTTGTCATCTTCAAATATTCACACGCGAGCTGGACCTTGCCCAATGAACTAGGCTTGTTTCAGGGCCCTGCCCATGGGCCGTTTTGGGCCAGCGCAAACAACCAGAAATGATCATTTCCGTCGGACCACATGAGAGTGGTGAAACTTTGAGCTGCCTCTAGACATGTTGCATTGTCAATGCCCATGCTTTCATGGAGAGGGAGTTTGGCAATCTATCCAACATAACCAGTTAAAGGCTTGTCGTATTTGTTTTGCATTTTGGTTTCAGTAGGAAGATCAAAGAGCTCCTTCATGGCACCAAAGACTGCGTCACAAAGTTGTGGGGATAGTATGTTGCACTCGACTGTGAAACAGCCATACTCTTCGAGTGCCTGCCTAACTTCACCACATGCTTTCTGCCAACAACTTGTGCCAGGCTTCAAAGTTTCCAGGGTGAAGTCTATGACAGGAAGCTTAAGTTGAGCAGTGGAACCCATGATTCAAGTTAAAATTTTTTTTTTTTTTTTTTTTTTTTTTTTTTTGAGTTCTTGGTGATCTAATATTCTCACTTAATTAGTAAAGCTTATACAAGCTCTTGAGCTAATGATATATGGAATTTGCATAATTAATTGTTGCTCATTTTTCTTTTATAGAAATATTATACTTTTTTGTTTTTCCACATTACAAGACAATACAACAATTGTATGTATTGCAATATTCTTTTTCTGTTTTTGGTACAGTAAGGAATGATGTTAACGGTGCATTTAAAAAATTAATTTTACCGGGTGTTAATCTCAAAAAAATAATAAATTATTTATTAGAATTATATAAATAAAAATGTCTTAATAATAAATGGGGGTAATTTAATTTTTAACTTATATAGTTATCTGCATTAGAATCTATAATAGTTAAGCTGTATATCAACTCAATGACAAGATATATAATTATGATTGATTAAGGTAAATTAGTGAACTTATTTAATTTTGAGAATTGTCCAATACAATAATAATGTTGAAATTTTTGGACTGTTATAAAAGAAAAAATGGTACATAAAAAAAAAATTATTTGGCTATGTATATAATATAATAGACATATCAATTATATATAAGAATTATGGAAACATGAGGTAGGAGTTCCAATCATCGTGATATAGTAGAGATTGATAACTAAATTAATAATTAACATATCCTATCATCAGCATTATTCCAGTTGCATTTTATCTTAAATTAGTATATTATTAGATTTCACTGAAGGGGATTTGATTTATACTTCAGAACTGGAATTGGAATGATGGAAAATTTGGAATGGAATAAAAACTTTAATAAAGTATTTGATTTACAGAAATCGGAACCAATCTTATTTATATATAAAAATATATTAAATAATAATTATTATAAATTTATTATTTTATTTAATTACTTAAAAAATATTATATTTCATAAATTTTAATAATATATAATATATTTAAAATTTTGACTAATTTATAATTAATTTGACTTGATTTTATGAAAATAAAAAATCATTTATCACCCCTGCGAGGAAAATGGGTGATTCACATTGATTGATGATTTCATTTTCATTTTCTTGTAAATTTTAATGAACCAAATATTATGAATCAGAATCACTCATTTCGATTCTAATTTCCTTTTATTTTTCATGAAAATGACCCCTTAGAATAATTGCCATAGGCAATGTAGCCATCGAATTAATAATTTTTCCTTGCACAAGGACAATATATAAGACCTTTAAATTGGTATACGATTACATTTATCTTAGAATAATTAATTGTTATAGGATCAATTTAGCCATATATATTATTAGTCTTTGCATTTTTTATTCATAAATTAGTTAATTAATAATAAAATATGATGGAAAATTAATTATAAAATAATATGCTTTATGGATCGTATAACAAAGTTCGTTTTCATTAAAAATGACAAATTGTAAATCGAAACTTTTCTTTTATACAATAATTGGTGCCAATGATTCTCCTTTTTTCATCGGTTAGGACCACAATTAATTTTCTAGGAAAAAAAATTGTTGTTATGTTGGACACTAATCATATTTCGAGGTCTTGTGGTCTCATAAACATTTGGGTATTAATGTCATCATATGATACTTAATAATAAGGCTACATTACCCAACCAAACAATATCTTAATAGTACTTCTATTCATAAAGAAAAAGAAAAATACAATATATATTTGCCTATAATTATATTTTTAAAATATTTTTTTCATCATCACATCATCAAAATCTGATTAAGTGATTGATTTGAAATATCTAAATAAAAGTATGGTAACTAAAAAAATAAATTAAAATTTAGTACTCAAACTATGTATAGTGAAAGTCTAAGCACCACAAATATATTTAACCCTAAAAGTTTCTATTTGTTCAAAATAAAAATTGGAATATGGAGAATTTTTCACTGTTTGAGGGGTTTCAGAACTATGAAAAACCTTATTTTACCTTCCAAATCCTCCATCCAAAATAAAGGTTTAATGAACCTATTTGGTAGCATTTTTATTTTTTTAAAAAAAAAAAAAACTATTTTACCAATGTAATTTGTTTTGAAAACAGAAAGATAAAAACTAAAAACATGTAAGGAAAATTGACTCAAACAGGCCTAAACTTTTCTAAAACCCTACATGCTCCAAGATTTCATGCAAACCATAGTGTTAAAATGTAGATGGGCTTCATTCTTGATGGGTTTAGCTCACAATGTGCAAGTCACCTGAATCAGCACGCACACAAATATATATATTTTTTTTCAATTTAAACGAATTATTGTGATTATACAATCGTAATGCAAAATATTACAACAATGATTTAAGTGTTATCATTGCCTCTGAAAATTGAACAACTTTATGGAGATTTCCAAAGTAAATGCAAAAAACAGTGTGAACCCAACAACAACAGCTGCAACTATTCCAAGATAATAATGTCTGAATCCAAAATAATCCTCCACAAAATCTTCCACTGTTACACCTGTTTCAAGTGTCTTCTTTACATCTCCAAATTGTGATGCAACCAATCCATACAATGTCCAAGCTACTGGACATATCCAACAGTACCATCTCCACCACACAGGTGTGCTCTGTTATAGGGAAAAGAACAAAAAAAAATGAAAGAACAAAATTCAATGAACCTTTCAACCATACATTATAAAAATAAAAAGCTCTTTACTCTTTAAGTCCAACAAAATTTTTACATTTTAATTTTTAACATGTCAATCAACATCTGCTAGTTCAAGTGACTGGAAATTTAGATTTCTTTAAGTAAAATCTTAAATTTAAATATTATGTATAGAGAAATAAATATTGGAAGCGTTTTGTCTCATTTATGGGATTCAACCAACTCAAACTCTGGAATAAATTGAATTCACATGGCTACCGGATACCGAGGGATTAAAAAAAAATAATGTGTCAAAGAAAATTATACTACTTTTTGTTGATAATTTAGCAAAAATTTACCGGTCGTGGGATTCCAAATCCAGAAAACAGGTTCCAGATGGCATAAAATGCAACTGAAATGATTGAGGCGATTTGGTGGTTGGGTGATATTGCAACAGACATCATGCCGTAGAAGGTGAAGTAGAGCAATGTGAAGTACATCAAAAAGAGGTACCAAAAGAACTTAGAAGCGCTCCACTCAAATCCAATAATTGCGTAAACTATCAAACCATATACTACAGCTTGCACAAAAATATATGGAACCTCAATCACAACCTGCAAGAAAACGATAAAAATTCATACATTTTGTAAACATTCTTAACACTTCAGCATAATAAGTTGCTGTTTTTTTTACCTGTCCAAAGGCATATGCCATGGATGAATAGATTCCAGCAGCTCTTTCTCTGTAAAACACTGTTCTTTCAACAGCTACTACAGGCTGCACAGAGGATGCATATTGGATGCCAAGGAATAAAACAGCAGTGTACATGGAACCCATTGCATTGAAAAGATCTTATTGCTTTGTCCTATAGTATTTCAAATGAAAAATCACTTTAAAAAATTGATGGATGATATGGTTTTGTTCTAATTAATAGTAGTCTTGAGATAGAGTGGCTTACATTTTAGAACCAAGATCCCAGAATATTGTTCCGAAGACCAAGGCTATGAAGATTGTAAACAGAAATCTGACAGCAGTATATGATGGATTACGCCAATATGACAAATGTTGTTTCCACAAGCAAGTCAAAATTGGCCAGAAAATGGCATTGAATATTGATTTGGAAAATAGAGGTCCTTTGAACCAGGAGAAGGCATGCTTAAATCCCTGATGAGTGCCTTGTTTTGCCTGCAAAATTTCCACATATTAGCCTTACTCTTATTTCGATACGTAAAACGAAAGTAAGAGTATTGGTTAATGAATTCTGATTTCGACAAAAAGTAATCAAGCAGTATGTCAATAAATTACCTGTATAATTCTGAGTTTATATATTTCAGCAAAATCAACCTGCAGAGCTATTTCTCGTGGTGCAGCAGGAACTTCCAACATCCAAGCTGCTGGATTATAACCATCTTTAATTTTGGCAACTTCTTTAATCCCCTTGATATTAGACACCATACCATAGTTACCAGGTACGCGGTACATTTCGGTTCGTGGTACGGGTACGGGTACGGGTACTTGGAACTCCAGTATCAATATATACAATACTCCAGGGGTAGGTTTAGCCGGTGTGCTTTGTATTGCTATTTGCTAATGAGGGCTTTGCTTTAAAGTGCCTCCAATTAGAAGAGGGTGTAGTTAGACAATTTACCTTTCTGGTTTCAGTGTCTACTTCTTGGGGGAGACGCAGCCAAGCTGAGAAGAGCAGTGATTCATAAACAGTAATATGCGGAGAATGGATGTCAATTTACTCACAGTATCCAGAAATTATAGCAAAAGTTTCTTGCTTTTTCGGATAACCAGAAATTGTTATGTTCCCCTCAATATATCCTCCAGTTTTTCTACCAGCTAATACATCCATAAGAGTGGTTTTACCAGCACCACTGACACCCATTAGAGCAGTGAGGACACCAGGCCTAAAAGCACCACTCACACCCTTCAACAGAACTAGTTTATCTTCAACTACACCCTCAGCTTTCATTGCCTGCAGAATTCAATTCAAAAATTAAGTTCTCACTTCACATATAAAGGTTCTGGATGGGTTTCAGATCGATTTTTATTCTTGCACCTGAGGGTTAAAAGATATTGAAAAAATAAACAAGAAACTTATGCATCTTAACTGCCAAAATCTGTGTTACCTATGGCATATCAACAGAATAAACCATTTCATCAAATGTAATGGAATGTGGTTCAAATGGAAGAACCATTCCTTTTTTGTTACTCTTTTGAGAAGTTTCAGTCGAATGGCTTCTCCTGATTTCATCTACACTTGCTGCATATCGGCTCAGATTTTATCAGAAACCAAGAGGCAGAAGATTTAATCATTTTACAACAAGAATGCACATTCTTAATGAGCTTTGACACCTCTGTTTGCTTGGTGACCAGAGCTGCTCTCTTGACTATCATAAACTCTATAAATATCAATGTCTTCAGCTTATTCTGATTTAACAGCCTGAGGCTTGTCATATGCTGCATAACAACATTCACACAACAATAAAACACAATAAGACCTCTTTTCCAAAGAAAAAAGCCAGAAAATTGTAAAATTAAAGATACGTACGATTGAGAAAAGTGAGAGCCAAAGTGTATAAGAAGTTGAATAGTAGTGTAAATCCAACCAGTGCCCCTGCTCCTAACCAATACCAATATGCTTCTGTGAAGAAACCGTGTGATTTGAACACTTCAATTCCTAATGGTTCTGTCGAATTTGGTAGAACCTTTGATAAGAAAGAAATCGGCTCAGATATTAGTTGATGATCATCATCATTAAGAGTAAAGAACAAGAAATTGTAGGATTAAGAAGTTTCAGAGTTTACATGACTCTAGCTATTTCCAAGGAACTCATTAACTACAACTGCATTCTGTGCATACATCATTGGAGATGTCCAATAGCCCCATAGCCACCATTTCTTTATGTCATCTGCAACATTAAACAAAGAAAAGAAACACAATGCAGTCAAGGTCTATGTTTGAAACATAAAACAATCTCGTTACCAATTATTTATACCTCCAGAAATGACGAATCCACCAAAGGTGTTGGCCACAATCATGTTCCTGCCCACAGCAGCATTAGATCGGAACAATCCCAATGCCATCTGGTTGAGTATCAAGAACAACAAGTACTGCCTAAACAACCTGGAGAAAAATATTGTAATTTTTGAAATATGAGCAACTTCACCTCATTGTATACATGTCAGCAGCAGCATTACAAGGAAATTTACAAATAGAATTCACTTCTTACCTTCCGACATTTGGATCAAATCCAATGACATAGTATGTAATGAAAACCAAAATTGCTACTTCTATGAATGTTGATAAGGCAATGGTTATCTTCATACAGTTGTGCTTGTTAGTAATCTTGATAGAGTTATGTTTGTTATAGGACTTTGATTCAGTTGTATCTCTTATCATGTAACTTGTATATATTACGGCAACTCTGTTCATGAATATACAGAACCATTACCTCATCATGGTATCAGAGCCTCCACAGGTTTAACAACCACAAGGCTCGTCTTTTTTTTTTTTTTTTTTTCACAACGTTACCATGGCAACATCTAGTTCAACCAGTACCACCATTGTTTCTGCTTCTTCTTCTCCCACAATTTCCTCTACCCAATATCGCCCATCAGTTACCAATTAAACTAACTTCTTACAATTATTTGTTATGGCGGGGTTAGTTACTACCACTCCTATACAGCTATGATCTCGCTAAGTTTATTGATGGAACGTCTGAACCACCACCAAAAACACTTGAAAACAATGAATCCAATCCTGACTTCATCACATGGTTTCGTCAGGATCAACTTGTCCTAAGTTGGATAATTGGCTCCATTAGTGAGAGCTTCGTCCCTCAAGTCATCAGTGCCTCTTCTGCTCGTATAGCATGGAAAAAGCTTGCCACTACTTATGCCTCAGGTTTGAAAGCTCAAGTTCGAACATCAAATCGAAATTTTTTCGATTAAACAAAGAATCAAGTGAATCAATTGCTGCCTATATGCAGCGGGCCAAAAGCATGTTTGACTAACTTGCTGCCTTAAATAGCCCTATCCGTGAAGATGATCTAGTACAGGTGGCAGTCAATGGCTTAGGGACTACATTTCGTCCTTTTGTGAGATCCCTGGAAAATCGCCTGGATGCTGTCGGGTTTGATGACTTATATGGGTTGTTGTTAAGTGAAGAAGAGAGCTTGGCCAATGAAATATCAAGAGATATTTCCTCTGCTGTGCCACGTACTGCCCATTTTGCACCTGCTCGCCGCCAACAATTTACCAATCGTGGTCGTGGTGGTCGCCACCAAAGAGGACGAGGCAGGTTTAATAACTCCTCCCATTTTTCCAATTTTTCTTATTCTGCTGGCTCGTCTCCTACAGTTTTTTCTTTATATAATGGCATTGATCAGTCCATCCAATGCCATAACTGCAGCGGGTTTGGCCATTTTGCCCGTACATGCTCTTCTATACGATCCAAACCAATTCTGCCCAGACCACCATCCTCATCCACCATGGTTCGGCTAGTCTCAAATTTCGCTTCCCTATCATCCCACAACTCCTCGACTCCACCTTGGATATTGGACACAAGTGCTACACACCATTTGACTCCAGATTTTAAAAATCTGTCCATTCACTCAGAATATCATGGTCCTGACGAGGTTAAAATTGGCAATGGTAACTCACTTCCTATCTCTCATATTGGTAGCTCTGTTTGTCAATCTCAAGGTAATTCTTTTCGACTTGATAATATTCTTCATGTTCCTCAATCTTGTGCCAATCTACTTTCTATTTATGCTTTCACTACCACTAACCAGGTTTCAATTGAATTTTTTCCCAATTATTTTGATATAAAGGATATCCACAAGAGGAAAGTGCTCCATAAAGGCCCGAATGACAACGGCTTGTATTCCATGCTTTTTTATCATATTCAGCAGCCGAGTCCCTCTCCATAAGCCTTCATATGTTCTCTCTCCTAGTGGCATTCCCACCTAGGCCATGCCAATTACAGAACAGTTCAACAGGCTCTTCATCAAGCAAACATTCCTTTTACATTTAATAAAAATCATGACCCTTGTCATGCTTGTAGTGTTAGCAAGAGTCATAAATTACATTTTGAATTGTCTGCTTATCAAGCAACTGCTCCTTTAGACTTAATATGTTATGATTTATGGGGGCCTTCTCCTGTCCCTTCCATAGATGGCAAACGTTATTATGTTATTTTTTTTATCATTTCAGCAAGTATTGTTGGATTTATTTTATTAAATATAAATATGAAGTGCTTAGTGTTTTCATCAAATTTTGACATCGTGTTGAAAAATTTTTTGGTCGACCAATTAAATCTTTTCCGGCTGATTGGGGGGGGGGGGGGGGGGGGATGCGAATTCCAAGCACTCACTTCTTATCTATCAGAACATGGAATCACTCAACGGAGTTCTTGTCCCAAAACACCAGAACAAAATGGATGTGGAGAGAGGAAACATAGACACATTGTTGAAATAGGATTAGCATTGTTACAACATTCATCTGTCCCAAATGAATATTGGAACTATGCTTTTGATACTACAATGTACACAATCAATCGCTTACCCACTCCTGTCTTATCAAATCAATCACCTTTTCTTAAATTGTTTGGTACCACACCTGATTATAATACACTGCATAGCTTTGGGTGTCTTTGCTATCCTTGGTTACATCCTTATTGTGCAAATAAATTAGAACCTCGATCAAAGAAATGCGTTTTGTGGGATATAGTAAACTACATAAAGGGTTCTATTATCTTGATTTATTATCCAGAAAAATTGTAATCTCACACCATGTTATATTCCATGAATAGGTATTTCCATTTTTGGAGGCAAATGGTGTGGCGCAGTCTTCCAGTCCAACACAACCTCCTGCAACCATCTTTATTCCAACACAAATACCACTTCCCAATCTGGCACCAACTCCTCATCCAACCAATCCTATCGAAGCCGAACCTCTTCCTACATCTTCAATTTTATCTCCATCACCAGATAACCCAAACTTTTCAACCACCGAACCATCCACTGTTGTTATTTATTTCTCACATAATAACAACATCCCTCCACTATGACTCATCCAATGGTAACTCGCTCTCAGATTGGTTCTCTAAAACCATGTTCTTTTTTTACTCCGTCTTACACCGAAATTTAACCCACTTGTTACTCTCAAGCAGTCAAATCTCCTTTATGGAGAAAGGAAATGGACGATGAATATAATGCCATGATCAACAATCACACCTGGGTCCATGTGCCGCCTACTCCATCTCAAAACATTATTGGATGTAAATGGGTGTACAGAATAAAAAGACACAAAGATGGCTCTCTTGATCGCTATAAAGCAAGGTTGGTAGCCAAGGGCTTTCACCAACGTCCTAGACTTGATTATCATGATACCTTCAGTCCAGTAGTCAAGCCCTCCTCCATTCGTCTTATTCTCTCACTTGCAGTATCTAAGGGGTGGCGAGTCAAACAATTGGATGTCTCCAATGCTTTCTTACATGGTACATTAGAGGAAAATATATTTATGCAACAACCACAGGGGTTTATTTATCCACTTTTTCCAGATCATGTTTGTAAACTCCAGAAATACATTTATTGCCTCAAACAGGCACCAAGGCAATGGTTCAAATGCCTAGTAACTGCTCTTCAAGAACTTGGATTTCAGAATTCAAAAACTTATTCTTCTCTTTATTTTTTCCAATCTGGTTCAGTTCAACTTTTTTTGTCTTCTTTATGTATATGACATTCTCATTACAAGCACTCATATTCATATGGTGGATCGGGTTATCACCTCTCTTCAAAACAAATTTGCTTTGAAGGACTTAGGTGAACTTCACTACTTTTTAGGTGTTGAGGCCACATGGTGCACCGATGGGTTATTTCTTTCTCAAACCAAGTACATTCATGATCTTTTGGTGAAATCTAACATGGCTGCCGCAAAGCCCATCTCCACACCAGCATGTCCCAAGCTGAATTTCACGTCGGATGGGGAGGATTTTCATGATCCAACACTATACCGAAGCATTGTTGGTGGCCTTCAATATCTTTGCTTCACCCATCCGGACATTTTCTATGCAGTTAACAAGGTGTCTCAGTTTATGCATTCACCAAACACAACTCACTGGACAGGTGTGAAACGCATTCTTAAGTACTTAGTGTCCACTCCTAAGCATGGCCTCTTCATCCGCGCATCGCCCTACACCCAAATTTCGGCTTACAGCGATGCTGATTGGGGCGGCAGCATTGAAGATTGCAAGTCCACCACAGGATATTCCATTTATGTTGGCTCTAATCTCATCTCGTGGGGTTCACGAAAACAGAGGACCGTTGCACGATCCTCCACTGAGGCAGAATATCGTGCGGTTGCCACCACTGTCTCCGAGTTGCATTAGCTTTGCTCTTTGATGCATGAAATTGGTAGCTCTTCCTCCTCTACACCCATTATTTGGTGCGATAACTTGAGTGCCACATACCTTACAACTACGTTGTCATGACCCAAACTGGGGAATCATAACCGGCGCTAGGGAACGGGAATTACTATAACCAGAACCCGTAGCAAGCCTTAATTATGAATCACACATAAAATAATTTATAAAAATACCAAGTAATTAAAACTTTATTTAATAAAAATAATATCTTATAACAGATTACAGA
>CATIWK010515435.1:0-10837 GCA_949634005.1 Mallotus japonicus
AGTGCAGTAGTACTGTGAGTTATTATTATATGTATGCATTGCATGTAGAATATGTCATCAGCATCCACATTTTGAATAATTGCACATTTTATTATTCATTGTGCTACATCGCATTAAATGTTATTTATTTTATTTTATTATCGAATACATATGTTTCCATACATAAATGCGACCACTAATTGCTATTGACGGATGCTGCATATTTTGACATAAATTTCATTATTCTATTCATGAAAAATGTTTTGGAGGATTTTAGTAGAACGTGCTACCTAGTAGACTACCCTAGGACTGTTGCGCAATAGTAGGCTAGATACTAGGATTTGTTAAGCATTGATTGATGTGAGAGATGGATTATTGATTATTGTAATTTGTGGATAGAGTGGCTTGACTGCTATAGCTCGATTGACCCAGTGTCTCGGGGCCAGTCATGCGATAGAGTGTAGTGTGACTGCTATAGCTCGGTTTACTTAGTGTCTCGGGGCCAGTCATACCGGTAGTGAGACTGTTGTAGCTCGGTTGACTTAGTGTCTCGGGGTCAGTCCACTATCAAATTGGAGAAGAGAAATATTATTGGATTTAAGTGGGCCTGATGGTCAGTGAGGTTCAATGATTGAGGTTACGGATATTTAGGGTTCTGCTTCAATCCTCTATCCAAAAATCTTGCTGCATTTATTTTGTTTTGGTGTGAAATGTGGTTTTGAGCATCTGCATCACTTGTTTGCATCTACTGTGTTGACATGAATAATATTATTAATCATATGCTTGAAACGTGTGTATAAATATAAATAGATATATAAATATTATATTGATGCTCGGTTGATTGTATGCTTAGGTTGCATGTATACATATAATAATAATTCACTCAGTGAGGTCTAACCCCCTCAATATTTTTCAGGATCTACTTGTCAGACTTCAGTAGGGTCGGATTCTTTCTTCACCAGTTGATTTTGTACATTTTAGTTTATCATTTCTTGTATTTATTAGATGCTGCAGTAGTAGTTATGTGTTTTTGTTATAGTGTGTGAGGACAGTATTGACCAAGATTGTGTACCTAACTGATTGTAAAATACTTTTATGTTACGATATTGGAGAATTTCATTTTATTAATTAAAGTTTTAATTCAGAGGTATTTTTATTGATATGTCTGTGTAAGTTTTATTTTTTAAAGCTTGCTACTGGTTCTGGTTTACAGTAATTCCCGTTCCCTAGTGCCGGTCATGACTCCCTGATTTTGGGTCGTGACAAATATGCTAAAGACTATAACTTTATTATCCTCCATTAAGAAAATTCTGTTTTTTCAAATTAATCAATATTTGTAAAATTTTTCTTTTTAATTATTTTATTTTATATTAATTAGTGAAAATAATATTTAGCAACAAATCCTGCTAGCTACTTTTATTAAACAAGAATTGCATGGAAAAAATAAAAATTAAACTCACCGTTGAAAATATTTTAATAAATAGTAAATATTCTGCACAAATACTTAAAATAGTGTATATATATAAAATTATATTGATAAATAAATATAATTGTTTTTTGATAAAATTTTAGTAATATAAGATAAATAAAAAATAAAATAACATAAAAAATTAATAAGATTATAAATAGTTCTTAGTAATTACAATATAAAAACTTTAAATCAGAGTAATTCATTTTGTATTCAAATTATTAAATTTTTATTGTGTATGAAAAATTAAAAATTTTTTTAGAAGATGAATAACTAAAATTAATTACTATTAAAAGTATATTTTTATATTTTAACAAAAAATATAATAAATCATTTTGAACTAAAAGTAATTAAGTCATTTCTACAATAAATGAAAAAAAAAATGGAGTGCAATTATCAATAAAAGAAGCGTAAAAATCACTCCCCTTGCAACTAATATAAGGGGTGTGCAACCCTTCAGACCAAATTGAACCGACTCAATTTGGTTCAGTTCAGTTTGGTTGGTCAGTATTTTCAATTTTTTGAATCAAACTAAATTGAAATTTTAATTCAGTTCAGTTCTAATTTGGTTTGTTCGGTTAATTTAGTTCTGTCAAAAAATGTTCCAAAACTGATCGAATCAACCGAATGCACACCCTTAATTAATATGAATCAAGTTAGGTAAACCTTATAAGGAGATGAAATTCTTTTAATATATATTTTTTGTACACAAAATAAAACAATTTAGACAAATTCTATAAGAGAATAAAAAATTCGGTGTATTACAAATGAACTGAAGTTTTTTGATATATTCTACGAAAATATATAGTTTAATGAAAGACATATCTATTTTGATGTTAAATCAAACATTTTAAATTTTTTTTTGTTAATATAATTTTTTAAATTTTAATTAACTGAAAACCAAACCGAACCAAATTTAGTTCGGTTATTGGGTCGGAACCGACAAATGCTCAGGCCGGTTTATTATTGAAGGGGTCCAAATGTAAACCAGCCGCATAACTGGTTTGACTTCTCAGTCCGATTTAAAGATATTGTGATCGCACTTAAACAGCAGTGATGAATATAATCTTGTATATGTTCTGACCAGGAAATTTTGGTCTTACTCGTTCTTCATGATTTCTGGAACTCTGATCAGTATCTGGCTAGCTACAGCTGACGAGGAATGTTGATTCCAAAGGAGGTAGCTTTTCTCCTGATCTACTGCTTATCGGTTCCTTTCTTTTAAATCCCCTGTGAATAACCAGTGATTTGTATTGATTTTGTTGCTCAGCTTCCTGTAACAGAGAGCAAACACTGCAGATCGTTGAACTTGTAGGTGACAATTTGACGGGTGATCTTTCAGTTCCTCAGGTAAGATCATCGTCTACTACTTCATTGCGATCAAATGTTGCTGGAAATCATATTAAAAAATTTCTTGGTCTTTTTTGTTTCTTGCCTTTTCTTAAAGCTTCTAGAAACTAGATGATGACTTGGATATTGTTATAACGAATGAGATCGTATTTTCTCCTACTTCAAACTGGAATTGTTGAGCTTAAAAGTTAAAAGCATTGATGGGTATGCATCTTTTGTGTGCAGATTTACAAATTTCAATTTCATGTATAGAATATGGTTTTTCACAGATAGCTTTTGTTTTGAGTTGAATTAACATACATGAAGTTGGTTACCCTTGCATTGATGTTGATTTGGAAACAGGAACCTCAACTCATTGTACAATCATTTTTTTTTTTTTAACTTTGTTTTTAATTAAAAGAGGCTTAACTGGCTGAGATCTGTGAGCTACATAACGGGAAGGCAGCCTGCTTTCTTGTAAAACATTCATTATAATGGTGATAACTCATATTAATTATTGGTGAATGGAGATAATATCTTTTCTTGTTCTCCATACCAAGTGAAATATGAGGGGAACAACAAATTATGCTTACTTATTTTAGCAATGAAAAATCGACCAAATGAAACAGATGTATTTCTAGTGACCACATTCTTTTATCCATATTTCAGAAACATCAGCCCCTCTATATGTCATTTCACCAATAGTAATTGGCAAAAACTATATATTAAGAACCAATATTAGAAGGCAGAAAATTAAAGTACTGATGAGGAATATTTAATTTCATTCTATGGTTGTTCTCACATGAGCGTACATAGTTGTCATTTATTTTGTTATGGCTACAGAGATGTCTGAGGTATTGGCCGGAGCAGCTTCTGCAGGAGTAGTTGAAGTATATAAAGATATAAGGAGTACAGTTGCTGCTATTGATGAATTAAGAAGTTATGAAAAAAGTATAGACAAAAATTATGAGCAGTTGAAGGATGAGGTGAAAAAGCTTTGCGCAAGGCGAGATGATTTATTGGCGAAAATAAGTAAAGACAGGACAAAGCAAGCTAGTGAAGAATGTACTTTGTGGATTCAGAAGGTTAAGAAACTTGAAAAGGAAGTGCAAGACCTGAAAGTTGAATATGAAGAGGAGCAAAGGCATCACGGGGGTTTAGCTCATTGGGGAAAACGTTCAAATCTTAGCAAGCACATGGTTGAAAAGTTTAATGAAGTACATTGCTGTTGGACACAAGGGAGCGATTTTGCAATTGATGTCCTGGTTGATAGATTTCCAAAGCTTTTCATCAAGGCAAAGGCACCAAAAATTGAAGACAAACCATCACTCTACGGGATCTTTGAAGAGGTTCTTGAATGCCTAAGCGACAAAGATTTGAGAAGAATTGGTCTTTGGGGGAAGGTGGGCGTTGGGAAAACCACAATTATGCAAAATCTGAGTGACAATGAACAAGTCTCTAGTGTGTTTGATGTAGTCCTTTTCGTGACTCTAGCTGATGAAGGCAATGAAGAGAAGCTGCAAGCAAAGGTCCAACGTCAGATAGCACAACAGCTGCAATTGAATTTAGAAGGCATTGCAGACACCGTGGAAATTGCTACAAGAATACATGAGAACTTAGAGGGTAAGAGATATTTACTTCTTTTGGATGATGTTTGGAGTATATTTGATCTAGATGATGTTGGCATCAATGAAAATGGAAACGATAGCAAGGTAGTAATTTCATCTAGACGCCGTGGCAATTGCCTTGAAATGTCTGCTGATCATATAATCAAGGTGCCACAACTCTCTGATGAAGATGCATGGTATCTTTTTCAAGAAATATTGGGCAGAAATTTGGATCCAGATTTTGAAGCTTTAGCCATCCAAGTAATTAGGGAGTGCGACAATTTGCCACTTCTTATTGACAAAGTAGCAAGAGCCTTTAGAAGGAAAGACAACATTCTGCTATGGGAAGCTGGGTTGAACAAATTGCGCATATGGCCTGATGTTAAATGCGATGGCATGAATGAAGTGTTTAATTTGTTAAGATTTTGCTATGAAGAGTTAGATGAGGACGAAAAAATGTGCTTCCTCTATGGTGCATTATACACAGAAGGTTGCGAAATATGTATAAATTATTTGCTAGAGTGTTGGCGAGCTGAAGGTTTCACTAAAGATGTGATGGAATTCACTGCACTACAGAAAGGGCAAGAGATATTGCATGATCTTGTTGATGCATCTTTGCTAGAAATTGGTGAGAAGGTAAAACATGTAAGGATGGACAAAGTTCTGAGAAAAATGGCCTTCAAAATTTCATCAGAAAGTGAAGGATCAAAATATATGTTTAGTACAGGCAAAGAGCTGCAAAACTCTCCCAGCTGTGAAGAATGGAAAAAAAAAATCAGGATATCTTTGATGGACAACAAATTGAGCACTTTACCAGAAAGGCCAAATTCTAATTGTCTTTCAACATTGTTTCTGCAGAGAAATGTTGATTTGGTAGTAATCCCTCAACTGTTCTTTGAAACCATGCAGAGTCTTCGGGTTCTAGATTTACATGGAACTAGCATTGTGAAGTTACCATCATCACTATCTTGCTTGAAATGTCTCAGAGCACTTTATTTAAATTATTGCAAAAAATTAATGAAGCTCTCAACTAAAGTAAAGGCACTTAAGCAGCTCGAGGTGCTTGATATTCGAGGAACTGGGATTAATTCTTTGCCAATCGAAATGGGTCATTTGAGCCAGCTGAGGTCCTTCCGTATGTCATTGTCGAGAATAGATGGAGAATTGAGGAAGGGGAGGACAAATCATCGTATCATTTCCAAGCTTTCTTCATTAGAAGAATTAGTCATTGATGTTCATCCTAATTATCAGTGGTGGATTCAAGATGTAAAAGATATTGTTGAGAGTTTGATTGGCTTGGCAAATTTAGCGTATCATTCCTTTTCCATTGGTAAATGTCATTCGATCAGGTACAAAAGCCTTGATCATTTCGGATACAAAACATTTCGGTTCTTGAAATATGCAAATGGAGAAGGCAACCTTGAAATACCAGAAGTACTTGCTGAAGCTGATGCATTTGAGCTGATTGGACATAGGGGAGTTGTGAAGCTATCAGACTTTGGCATCAACAACATTGCCAAAATGAGGTACTGTTTGATTGAAAGTTGTTATGATATGGAGACTGTTGTTGATGGGCATGGGGTTACAAGGCCTGTGTTAGAATGCTTAAAGAAGATATATCTAAGCAATGTCCCGAAGTTGGAAAGCATATGGCAGGGTCCTATACCTCCTGGAAGTTTAGCCCAATTGAACACTTTAGTTTTCTTTAAATGCTCAAAATTGAAGAGGATATTTTCTAGCAACTTGGTTCAGCAATTTTGTCAACTCTGCCACTTGGAAATTGAAGCTTGCCATGAACTTGAAGAGATCACAATGGAAGCAAAGGACAACAATTGCACGCTTCCAAATTTGAAGACCGTAACACTTGTTGGCTTGCCAAGTTTAAGAGCCATTTATATTGATGATTCATTGGACTGGTCTCGGTTGGGGAAAACAATAACCATGTGTCCTCTTTTGGAGGATCCTCCTTATTGGCGAAGGATGCAGTGACAGTGCCATGAAAAGAAAGAAGAAGCTGCACTATTGCAAGATTTAGGTCACCTTGCATTTTAAACTGGTTATTTTTTATATCAAATTTGGAGTTCAAATAGCTCATTGCAAGCATGGAGTTCAAGATCTTCCATTCACAAGTTTTCTAAGTATCAAGCTAGACATCTCAAATAATGACCTTAATTCACAATGAAGCAATGCACCCAACAACTCTCTGAATTTCAAGACTTGGAAGTTGAAGATTGAAGAGATATAATTGCAGAAGCCGTAAACAATGGATCAGGATCTGAGATATTAATTCTTTTTAATCCATCAGACCTGATTGTTTGCTCTGTGTCCCTTGTTGGAGCGGTATCCTTAATGCAATCACTTGTGTTTTAAGGCCTATATCAAATATGGGGTTGTGCCGATAACATTGTCAGGAGCTTTTTAGTTGTTGATTATATAGTAGAACTGGTAATCCTAATCTTTGTTTCTTGTATGTGGATTTTTCTATTTTAAGGAAAGATGAACACTTCAATAATAATAATAATAAAAGTCGGTTGCTATCTCTTTTAGTTACTTGACAGGTTTTGTTAGGTATGCACTTGCTAGATCTAAATGTTGTTCTTGGCCTAATATTGAATTCCATTTAGATAGTAACTGGTGTCTTCAAGATTGGTTTACCTCAACATTTCTTGTGCCACTTGCAGAGTTTCTTTTTTTTTTTTTTAAAAATAATTTCTTGATTCTTGATGTCAAATTTTGTCTTGATTTGGTTACTATTATTGAATTCGCCATCTTCTTATTTGGATGAGAATATATGAACTTTCTTTGATTGCATGAATAATGAATTTAGGTTGGAGTGTGGATATGCATAACTATAGCCACATTGATTGAAGATTTTCCTTTTGTTTCTAGTTGATAAAATCATATCCAAATTCCTTGCAAAAATTTATTTTACCCAAATGTAGCGTAAATGGAATCAATTTTGAGCAAATGATTTGTATGTTACTTTCTTGTATTTATCATCAAAACAGGTTGTTATCAATAGATGCTAGGGGAAATAACGCAGCATGATCTCTAGAATAGCTCAGTTTAACTGTGCTGTTATTTTGCGTTTTTAAGTTTAGAGGTGCTGCTTGTTTGTTTTGAGAATCTCTGTTTTTAGTCTTTCAGTGGTTCCCAGTTCTTTGTTAGTAGGTGGGGCGCTTTCATTTTGTTTCTTTGTATCCAGCTTTGCTGTTGTCCTCTTTGTTGTCGTAATGAGAACAAATATTCCAAAAAAATAAATAAATAAATCAAAACAGGCTGAAGTGCAAGCAGGGGAACAATGAAAATCTCAAAGTTCCTCTGCTGCATTAGTGTCAATGCTCAAAATTGGTCCATAAATAATTCAGTATTACTATTTTAATCCTAAATTTGAAAATAGCATACAAATAAGTCTATATGTCCTCTTTAAATTATAGTTATAAATTATTTAATTATAATATAATATAAAAATATTTGATTATTAATGTATAGTATATTATATGTGAAAAATTAATATAATATTTCAATAAAAATAAATGATATATTTATACATTATTTAAATATTATATAATATACAAACGTTTTATTAATTAATCATTTATTATATATAAAAAAAAAGATAAGTATTAACATCTATTTTGTTTTCTAATTGAATAATATTATTGGATTACTCCATAACTTTACCATGAACTTTAAGCATTTTTGCCAATTTATCATACTTTTAAAATTATGGTGAATTGATATATGAGCTTTTCAATTTGTTGCAAATCTGTCCACGGTCAAAATAATATGTTCACAGGCTGACATGATATGCTAACATAACATATATCTGTAAATTTATTTGCTATTGTGGAAATTAAAAAAAGAAATTAACTATTTTTCTATCCTTAACTTTCATCTTTTTTTGCAAATATATGCGTAACTTTCATTTTCTTGCTAATATATCCTCACTTTTAGCAAATAATTTACAGATATATGTCATGTCAACATGTTATTTCAGTATGGATACATACTATTTTAATCTTGAATATATTTGTAACAAATCAAAAAGTTCATACGTTAATTCGCCAAAATTTTAGAAGTACAAATAGATTGATAAAAAAGACTAAAATTCATGGTATAATTATACAATAATCCTAATATTTTTACATTATTTTAGAAAAAAAGTATTCATTTCTCAAGATAGTTTTTAGTTTTTCCTTTAATTTTTCTATATGAATACAGAAAATAGTGACTTATTTATATACTATCTTCACATTTTGGACTTTAATGGTTGAACTTTACCGAACTCTTAGGTTTCCTGTAACTTTGTGTGTTTGGCAAAAATAACTCTCCCTTTAACGGAATTGAATTTGAATTGAATTCACAGCTACTGCATGATTCCTTTTGTTATATAACTGCCAATGTCTGAGGAGTTTTCATGTTCATTGGCTTTCAGATTTAACAAAAAGTAGCAATCCAAAGAGAATTTCATATTCTCTTTCACCCTCTATCTCCATTATCATCAGTGCTCTTTCCTCTGTATTTTTTTTCTTATTCCTTTTTAACCTGCATGTTGAAGGCAACACAATCAATCAAGACAACAGCACACTACAATTGCATTTGGACAAGTTAACCTTAGATAATTTCTCATTCACTCTTTGTATTTGATTATATACATTTTGATTGTTCCTTGCTGCATATATACTGATTTAAGGATTTGACAAAAGTAATGTGTGATTGTAAATAAATATATTTTTCAAACTAATAGCTTTTGCACTCATGATGTTTGTTTAAATGCTTCAACCATTTTTTTTTTTTAGGACTGTCTGCTGGGACTTACTTCCCAACTCTGCTACCATATCACCAGGAAAATTTGGCAGTTATAGTCGAGTCCACACATGACCTGGTGCAACTGCATTCAGACGAATCAAAAGAAATCAAGACAAATCCTTAAATAGAAATCGAGACTAAAGGACCTAGCTTAGACCCAAGAATCAAAAGCAAACCATCCGAGTCAAGCTCGCTGCCTGTCTCTATTCCATTGAGTAGATGCACACACTTTTTTTTTGGTGAATCAATTAGTTTTTGTTGCACAAAAAACAACAAAAACAACTGAACTTTATCAACAGCATTCAGTTATGTTAACTCTAATTTCACTTGCTCAGGTTAGGGGAATTATTTCATTATTAGGTGATATCAACTTTGCAATTTGCAATTGGAAACATTAGAAGCTGGAAGATACCTTACCCCAGAAGAGGAATTCCTTTTTGCAGATTTTATAGGTATTTACTAATAATAATAATATGGGATATGAATTACTATCTTGCTCCTTTTTGCTTTGGTTCTTTTTTATCTTCTTTTTATGTCCCATGCAAGTTTTACTGTCTTTTAGTTTTATATTTCACGGATCTTTTTATTTTTCATAACTTAAACTGGAGTTCCCTTGCATATTAGTTCACAACAATTAACCTTATTTGTAATGACAAAATTAAGTTTAAAATTTTATAATTATTAGCTTATAACAATTAATTTAAAAAAATTGTGCGGCCATTTGCCTAGTTAATATATAAACTTGTGACAATATATACAAAAAGGTTGTAAATTCTCTTATAAGCATTTCATTTTATTAGTAGAGGTGATGAAAAAACCCCTTCCTAAAACATGACAAGTGTATGTACACAACGGATGCTACTTCCAAGCAAAATTAGAAGACAAAACAAAGATTACAATCAGAACAAAAACCAAACAAGAAATTAATAATAACAAACTAAGCTTGCTATGCACATATCTTCATGCCAAGACTCAATACTAATAGAAAAGGATCGAATCTCACAAAAACAGCCCTCATAATTCTGTCCCAAGATCATCATATCTCAAAGTACCTTTTTTTTTAGCCAATACATCTGCAAAAACACTTTCTCATCCAAGAACAAATTCAGTCTCCCAAAAAGAATACATCAGCAAGAGAAAGCTTGAGCATATAGATTTCATTCAAGAAAGAATTCAGTCTCCAAGGCCCCGCTGATTTTGATGAAAGCCAGATGCTCTCCTTATGGTTTTTTTTAGAATAGGAAATTTGCAAAGCCTTAAAGATTTTCCGAACTTCTGCTTCAGTGGATTCACAAACACCAACGGAACAGTGAAGACAAAACTAGTTCATCAGAAACCCTGAACTCCAGTCCCACCAGTACCAGGTTTTCCCAGTGAAAAAAAGGCAGGATGTTTATTACCAGCATAGCTAATTAGCATCTTGATCTTCTATCTTACGTCCGTCAGGGTATTTCACTTGCAACTTGACAATGACCTGATGTTGAATTCCATATTATCAAGTAGGTAATTAAAAATAATGAGCAGAATTAACTATAGGTTTAGGATAATGAAAAAAACTACCTCGCATCAACTGCAATGAAAATTTTATCCAAAGAAACTTGCTCTGTGCTTCTTGGCTTTGCTTCTTCCCACCAGTGCTTCT
>CATIWK010515663.1:0-10254 GCA_949634005.1 Mallotus japonicus
AAGAAGAAGAAGAAGAAGAATAGTAATGAGAAGAAGAAGAATTACCTCATCCTTTTTAGGCCTTTATTTTATAGGAAAAGAGGGTAAAAAGGTGGTGACATGTGTCAAACGTCCACTGGTGGAGATGCTCAATTTGAGGGGTTGCTGTCAGGAACGTGGGCTACACTTAAATGCAGTAGGTGAGGATTGCACGGATGTCGAGGTGAGAACAAGGAGACAGACAGATGGGGTTCCTCCTTGTGTGTACCAATCAGACAGGTGGAGTTCCTCCTTGAGTGCACTAGTCAGACGATGTGAAGTACTGAGAGGTTGAGATCCCTTGTAAGCAATCTTGCAAGGAGGAAGGGCTGCTGGAATGTGGGTCAACCGGTCAAAGACAGCTGATATGTCATGTTGGTTGACCTTGCTTTACACGTGTCGTTACAGGATTGGTAGGAGATTTTTCATGTATCATCAGTATATATATATATTGAGTTTCAAAGTTATTAATTTCAAATTTTAGTAAGTGTTTTATTTCTAAAGACTTATACATTGAATTATTAAAATTTACAATATTTTTCTTAAAAAATATAAAGTCTCTTATTCTATAATACACATTTTTCATTTTTGTCAAAGTTTCTAGAATATTAAAATTCTGAAATACACATGTTCTATATTATGTAAAGCAATTTAATTCTATTACATCTATCTAAAACATTACTCTTTCTTTTTATAAAAAATTATGTTTTTTATTCTAATTAAAACATTTTTATTTTTTTCAACTATTTTCTTATTTTCTTTTATTTTATTTATTCAATTATTATTATTACTATACATATTAAAAATATATATGTACTCTTAATAAAAACATAAATAAAGCTATGGCAATAACTTTTTAAGTTCTCATTGTTATATTTGATTAATTTGTAATTTTAATTTCTTAAAATTATTTAATTAATTATTTTAAAATATATATATTATTTGCAGTCCGCGTAAAACGCAGATTCGCGACTACAATATATTAAATGCTGAGCTTTAAAGTTATTAAGTCCAAAATTTGATAAGTGTCCTCTTCATAATTCAACATTCTTCCATGTTGTGCAGTCAATTGATGCTAAGGTCATATGATCTCCCAATTTATAAAAAAAAATCATAATATTTTTCTATAAAAATATAAAAAAAAAATTATTTTAAAATATAAATGTTCTATTTTATGTAAAATACTTTAATTCTATTATATCTAAAACATTACTTTTTTTCCATAAAATTTTTGTCTTTTATTCTAACTAAAATATCCCTTTTTTCAATTATTTTTATTTTTTATTTTATTTTATTTATTCAATTATAATAATAATAATAATTATTATTATTATTACTACTACTCTTAATAAATATAATACAATAAATTATTCAATAACTTTTTAAGTTTTCATTTTTATATTTAATAGAATAATAATTTAATTTATTAAAATTATTTTAAAATATGTATATTATTTAAAGTCCGTATAAAGCTCGGATCCACGATTGTTTTTTTTTAAGTCTAAAGCAACCCATTAGACTCTGATTAATTCGGTAAAATTATAAGGGAGAAAAAGATCTCCCAACAATAGTAATTATAAATTTTTTTATTTAAATTACTGGTATTTAGAATTTATTGGCTCTCATTAATTCATTGAAAATAGGAGTATAAGGGCGGCAAAGTACTTCCCATTCACATGAAAAATCAGCCAAATTTATAGGCATGGACTTCCAATTCTATCCTGTATGTATATAGTAAATTTCCTGTACAATGAAGAATTCATTAAATTCTCTTAGAATTTGAATTAAAATTTCTGATTTTTAGCTTCAAAATCACAAATTAATTCCTTCTCTTTGGTTTTTTCCTTTATAGCTACAGAAATCCATGGCAGTCAATGACTTCTCATTGTGTTCTATATATACAGAGCTTGCAATGCACATATGTTGTTGTGCTTGGAGCTTAGTTCAAATAATTTTTATCAAGTTTCAATCTTAAACAGTTCAAATCCTTAAATCAATATGGATTTCGTTAAAGAAGAGTTGCAAGAGCTTTTTCTTCCATCTGGGTACAGGTTTTATCCTACTGATGTAGAGTTGATACTCCATTATTTGAAGAACAAGATACTTGGTCACCCACTTCCTGCTTATATTATCCCCACAGTTGATGTTTATTCATGCAGCCCTGATCAGCTTCCCCTAAGTAATAATGTCCTGTCCTATAAAGATGTGATTTTGCATTTGTTGTGTTTTGGATAAAAACTGACCTGTAACTTGGATATATATGTCTGTGCAGGTGATTTTAAGTATGGAAGGCACAATGAATGGTACTTTTTTTCCAAAAGAAGAAAAGGAAAAATTTTAACAGAACATGGATACTATGTTATCTCTTCTTGGGAGCCAGTCTTAAACAAAAGTGAAGTTGTTGGTCATGTACGGACGCTGGATTTCTACTATGGAAGACCACCTCGAGGAAGAAGGTCCTTATGGACTGTAGAAGAGTTTAGTGTTGATCCTGATCTGATTAAAGTTAATGAAGATGGTCATACAAATATCACAAATTTAACTGTTTGTAAAATTATTCGCGAACAGTGTGATTCAATGTGCTCAGAATTCATGAGCGAAGCTTGAAACATCAAGTCCTCATATTTTGTATTAGATAATTTATTAGTGTAGTTGATAATCCTCTTTATATACCTCTATGTTTAGTATCAAAAGGGATAATGACCCCACAAGTCCTATAACTTCTTAAATATTTTAATCAAATCCTAATTTTTTTTAATTCAATGCTATAAATTTTTAAAGAGTCCGTTAGTTCTATTTCGTTCAATTAAACGGTAACTGTATATATGTCAGTTAAACTTCACATATTTGTAGCCAGCTCATATTATATTCAAATTGATTTTTTTTTTTCATTTTTTTTTTGGTGGAATGTGTTTAAATATGCAAATTTATTTTAAATGGGTGATGGAGGTATCATATAGGGGATGGAGAATTAGGGGATTTCTGAAAAGGAATTTCGAGTAAGTTTCTTTTAGGATCTGCAAGGAAAGATTTTTATGGTGAAACAGAGAGGTCATGGTTGCTATTATTGTTGTTGTTATATTCAAATAGAGAGGTCTGACGAAAGAGATGGTTGTTGTAAGTTCGTGGCAACGTTGCTCTTTTGGCAAAGGAAGGCGAGAAAGAGAATTTTAGAGCAATTCCCATTCAAATGAATGCAATTGATGGTGAATTGAAGGCTGGACAATGTCGCTCTTTTTGTCCCTCAAAACCGTGGGTTTCCTTGATCAAGTTCGTCAGATCTAGCTTCTCCTCTCTTCTCCGGGAATCTCATGTTTCAATCTGATTGGTATGAAACTAATTGGTGGTGCTCCTACTTCACTACTTGATACTTCTCTACCATTTAGAGAGAAACTTTCAGACAAAAGATAACAATTTTTTTCCTTTTCTTTTGTAATATGAGCAAAAACAATTCCGTTTTTTTGTTTTTGTTTGTAAAATAAAATGAATACTTGCCAATTGTTTCTTACTTCTTGGTTTTGGGGGTTGAATGAAGCAAAGAAAAGTTGCAGTTTTGGTAATTATTTTCTTATGTGTGTTGTGTTTGCTACCATCCAACATGTGAGAATAATATTGTTGATGCATGAAAACTGTTTGGAAAGCTTGAGGTGTTAAACACACTGATGATAGATGGGGATGGATGGATGATAGAGGTGTTGATGGAAGAAGAGGAAGATGTGTGGTTGATGACATGGCAAGGAGGTATGATCAGTTGACTACATATGTGTCTAAAATTGGTGGAATCTAGATGACACTTAAGAAAATCTATATCTATATATATATATTAAATGCTGAACTCTATAGTTATTAAGTCAAAAATTTGACAAGTGTTTGTCTTTATATTTGAATATTCACTCTAAAAGTTAATGTGTCAAACCATTAAAAATCTTAATTTTTATTAAAAATAAAATATTTATTATAGTTTTTTAGTGGTATTTTTTTACTAAAACACTAATATACATATTCCAATACTACTCAAATTTTAAAAGTATTTATATAATACGTATTTTTGTTATCACAAATCATTTTTCCTAAACCATTAAAAATTCTATTTTTAAAAATTTTCTTAACTAAAACACTATTATACATACTCCAATAGTAATTTAATAGTTCTTAAAACAAATCCTATTATATTTTAAAAATAAAGGTAATAAAAATTAAAGAAAATAAAATTAATGTAATATATTTTATTTTTAATTTATTTAGTTACATTTTTCTCTTTATAAAATTCTTATTTTAAAATATTTATGTTTTATTCAATATAAAACACTTAAATACTACATCTAAAACACTACTCTTCTTTTTCATTAAAAATTATGTCTTTTATTTTAATTAAAACATCCACCTTTTATTCAATTAAAAACACATTATTCTTTTTTATCTAGTATAACTTATCAATTATTTTCTATTTTCCTTTTTCTTTTATTTGTTTAATTATTATTATTACTATACATATTAAAATATATATATATATATATATATATATACTTTTAATAAAAAAATTGTTATAATAACTTCTAAACTTTCTCTTTTATATTTGATTAATTTGTAATTTTTAATTTATTAAAATAATTAATAATTATATCAAAATATATATATTATTTAAAGTCCGCGTAAAACAGGATAAACGACTAATTCTATTTAATTTAACGGACTATAAAAAAATTAAAAACTAATAGGACTCAATTAAAAAAATTAAATGATTTTAGAACTTCATTGAAATATCTAAGACTTATGGGTCATTATCCGGTATCAAAATGTACATTATTAAATGCACTAGTTCATTAGACAAAGAATCAAAATGTACATTATTAACCCCCAAAGCCTTAGCCTAGTGGTGGAGGCTTAGGGGTGTGGGTTGAAGGTTGGCGGTTCAATATCCCCCTCCCCCTCAACCTCCCCACTTTGGTAAAAAAAAAAAAATGTACATTATTAAATGCACAAGTACATTAATGGTGCATATTCTCAAAAAAAAAAAAAAAGTACATTAATGGTGCATACACGGATGCACGCATGTCCACAATTGCAGCAATGAGAGCTTCAAAAACATGGTTTATGAATCGTTAACGTGCAAAGGTTTCCTATAAGACTGCAACAAAAGCGAAGAACAAACAACACTGAGAGATGAAGCAGCCATGCAAGCACCAGCCAGCCAGGGTGGGAGTCGTATTCCGGTGAATGGGTACAGGATTCCAGCAGCAATAGGCATGCCGAGTATGTTATAACCAAGAGCCCACACGTAATTTAGTCGAATCCGCATAATTGTCTTTCTAGATAAATCGATGGCTGTAACTACATCTTCTAAGTTGCTTTTGATGAGAACTATATCGGCTGCTTCTATGGCTACGTCAGTGCCAGCGCCAATTGCCATGCCAACATCAGCTGCAACTAAGGCTGGTGAGTCATTTATTCCATCTCCCACCATTGCCACAGTCTGACCTTTACCCTGCATCCAGCTCAAATATTCAACATCATTAGTGCTTGTGAGCAATCAGTTGCAACTCCAATAGTTATTTGCTTGTTCATTTATTCTACGGTGCACTGTATATAATTGATAGCTATTCATGTTTATTTATTTATTTGTTTATTCATTTACTAGGTTAGAAAATTACTAGGAATTAAGCATACCTGTAAATCTTTTATCCTATCAGCCTTTCCCAGTGGATCTGTCTCAGCAAACACCGTTTCAATTCCAACTTCCTTTGCAATAGCTGCTGCTGTAGCCCAGTTATCACCAGTCACCATGATGGCTGAGATTCCCATGGAATGGAGGAAGGAGATGACACGCTTGGCCTCTGGCTTTACTGGATCAGTCACAGCAAAAGCTCCTGCAATTTTTCCATCTATAGCAACTAGCACACATGTTCTAGCCAACTGCTCATTTTCTGACATGTAGTTCTCAACTTCAGGACCAACTGTGACATTCCAGGCCTCCATAAGTCTCTTATTCCCAACCAAAACTGTTCTATCACCAACTTTTCCACTCACTCCAGTGCCAGTGTGCACCTCAAAGTCCTTAGCCTCTGCAATATGTTCTGTGTTAGACTTAGACCCAATCTTCTGGCGTAATCCCTTAGCATGCTCCACCACAGCTTTTGCTACTGGATGTTCGCTATTTGCCTGAGAAATTGAGAGAAAAAAGTTTTCAAAATATATCTTATATCACCCTAGCAGTGGCAGGAACTCTTATGATGGCTTTGCCATTAGAATATAAGCATCAAAACTCAAAACTCAGACACTAGCAACTTAGGAACTACCATAGATACTTCAAAGGTAACATTTTATTTCTTACTTCGTGACAGCAGACAAAAAACTTCACTCCAGCCTAGAATCCAAATTGTTGTTTTTTTGTTAAGGTGTTATCTTAAAATTATAGTTTTTTTTTTTTAAAAAAAAAAGAAACTCCCACTCTGCTCTTGTCAGCAAGTTGTATTTCAAAACTACTACTTTCATAAAAGATTATGGTTCGCAATATGGATACCCACCTCGGCAGCAGTAACTATGTCGCAAAATTCCTCCATTGAGAAATTGGAAAAGAGTACAGCACTCACTACTGATGGTTTTCCCAATGTTAATGTCCCTGTTTTGTCAAAGATAACTGTTTTCACCTGCCGGAAAGAACATGATCTGGTTTAGATAATACTCATCCACAAGACTGGACTCGTATGAATCCATCTGCTAATAAAGGTGCAGTTTGTCTCTCACAAAAATTGCAAACAAAGAGAAAAAAAATCAGTGCTCACTTCTTCATGAAAATTATCACCACCGTTGTAATAACAGTTTGATGGGAATGTTAGCAGTTTAATATAACTATAATGTAAATGCAGCATGTACAAGTATCACTTTCTATAACAGTGTCTAAAAATAGTAATAATTATATAAAATGTTAAAGACTGCACTAAACCCAAATTTAGCTGACCAAATATAAATTTGTAACCAAGACAAAGGTCTTACCTTGTGTGCCTTTTCCAGTGCATTTCCACCTTTGATAAGTACACCTTGAGAAGCTCCCTTACCTGTAGCAACCATGACTGCTGTTGGTGTTGCTAGCCCTAAAGCACAGGGACATGCAACCACCAGTACTGAGATACCAAACTGAAGCGCAAGCTCAAAATCATCCATGTCTTTTGGTATCCAGTGTCTAGGGTAAAGACCAACTTCTCCAGGAATAAACCATCCCAGCCATGTTATAAAGGCAGCAATAACGACCTGAAGTGAAGTGAGAAATTATCAATGAACCAAGAAAAGTACTTCCTCATAGTAAGGCTGAGTCTGCAGACTCTGAATTTCTGATGTACTTGATTTTCGATCGACTGAAGAATAACATAATTTTTCATAGACAAGTGAAACCACCAACATCATAAACCAAACTGGAAAAGAACGAGATAAGGGTTTTCATTTACTGACTGTAGGAACAAAAAACTTGGAGATTTGGTCCGCTAGTTTCTGAACTGGGGCTCTGGCAAGCTGAGCAGCTTCAACAAGTTGAACAATTTGGGAAAGTGCAGTCTCAGACCCAACATGAGTAGTCTTAACCAATAAGCATCCATTCTCATTCATAGTCCCACCAATTACCTGTTCATTGCATAGAAGTAGCAGAGGAAAAGAAAAAAAATAAATTAATCCCATTTCGCATTGTATTATTTATTAAATGCCACATGAAACAATATGTAAATTCCAAATGATACCTTGTCACCGGGCTTTTTAGCAACTGGTCTTGCCTCTCCAGTGATCATACTTTCATTGACATGGCTTTGACCATCTGTGATAATGCCATCAACAGGAACTTTTTCCCCCGGAACAATCTTTATTATATCACTCCTTTCTATGAGTTCAGTGCTGATTTCCATCTCTGAGATTACATTTCCATCACTGTCCAGTGTTAGCAGACGAGCTGTGTCAGGAGAAAGTTCTGTCAACTTCGCTAAAGCATCCGATGTCTTCCCTTTAGCAAGAACCTCCAAATACTTCCCCAACAGAATAAAGGAAATTAGCATGGCACTTGTCTCAAAGAAATCTTGTCCCTCAAATTTATTTGAAGTCATTGCTTTCACCACTACATAAACAGAATAGAAGTAAGCAGCATTGGTGCCTAGTGCAACCAAAACATCCATATTGGCCGATTTCCGTCTCAGTGCATGATATGCTCCCATATAAAACCTGAAATACACATTCGTGAAAACAGATAAATGGGAGTCCCAGACAAACTGGTATATAACTGTATTTCTCTGCAAGTGAGAATCAATTCACAGTGACATAGAAGTAAAAATGACAACCATGTAACATACATGGTTTATTCAGTACCTTCGGCCAATTATGAACTGTACAGGGGTGCAGAGAATCCACCTAAGAAGCATCCCAAGAGTAAGCATGTTTTGGATCCTGTACTCTAGCCAGTTACCATAAGGATGAAGCATTGGAAGCACCATGGAAAAAAGAAAGACTGGAACAGAGAAAAGACAGCTCAAGAAAAATTGGTTTCTATATGTCCGAATTTCTTGCAACTGCTCTGTTTCTCTTCGTCTTGGAGGCACATATATGCTTGCATGGTAAAAGTTGGGACCTGGGGAAGCTTCACCAATGCACCGTATGAGAGACCTTGGACCTATAAGTTCTGGATCATAGCTAACTTTTACTTTATGCTCTGCTAGGTCCATTTCAACATGATTTACACCCAGAGCTGACTCAAGGGCGGATTGAATAATAGTAGCATCTTCTGAGGAATTAACACCTTCAAGCTTTAGATGCAATTTGTTCATGTCATTACCAGAACTAATGAGCTCAGCTCCAAAGCCGGCATCCTCTACTGCTTCTATGATCTGATCTGTATCAGTTAGGTTTGGATCAAAGTGGACCTTTGCTTCTTCCAGAGCTAGACCAACCACGGCTTTTTTAATGCCATTGGCCATAAGGAGAGCACGTTCAACAGACTCAGAGCAGCTGGTGCATGCCATTCCTTTAATCCTCAGCCGGCATACTGAAATTTCTTGCTCTGGAAACTCAACAACTGGAAAACCAGCAGCTTCTATGGTTTCCTTAATGTTTTGAGCCTAATAAAATAAGGATCATTAATATTTGTAGATTCAGGAATATAAAGAAGCCATAAAAATTAGCAGGAAAAAAACTCCATATTCTGATGTTAAGCATGAAATCAAGCAGGTAAAAGAAAAGGCATGTAATCTAAGATCAATATCCAGCTGACCTACGTGCACCATAAAGCCACATGAATAAAAATAATTTGTGGTACAAGTTGTTCAAGCAGACTTACAGTAACGAGCTCTGGTATATAAGAAATAGCAGCATGGCCATCAAGGGGAGAGACAACAACCCTCTCAACTCCATTAAGCTCTCCTAACACAGATTCTACGGAAGTTGCGCAAGAAGTGCACTTGATTTCCCCAATTTTGAGCTTCAAAGTTCTGATCTTTTTAGCATTATAATTATTATTCCTCCCATCCTTGTGTTTGGGGACAGTAATTGCTACACTATGTGAAGGCTGCAGCAGAGGAGCCTTAAGATCAAATTCACCTCTCCCGTCATTAACTTCCATTTTACCGTTCTGATGAATACCACTTATCGCCTGTTAATACTTCCAAAATCTTTTTTTTTTTTTTTAAAGGAAGAAATGAATCAGCAGATAATAAAAATTGAATCGCAAACCCACAGAAAAATTAGATTGGCGTGTTCAACAAGAAGCAAAATTCGAACAAACCAAACACGAAACGACTCTATACGTTGACTTAAATTCTCAACCGCCCGAAACAAGTATATATAATAAGAGTAAACAGTGACATAATTTACCTAAGGAAAGAATCGAGCGAGACAAGGATTGTTAGGGTTATGTGTTTTCGTATTGAGATAATCGAGAAACTTAGGGATTTTAGGAGGTGATGAAATTGAAACGGAGAAGCTGAGAGAGCAGTGTGAGAGAGGTCAGCCACTGCATGAAATGGAAAGAGACGGTAACTAAAATTAATTACGCCAAAACCGCCAAAATGTTTGGAGACGAAGGAGAAGGCAAAGCCTTCTTTGTCTCTTTATATATACACACGACAACATGCTTCCCTTCGCTTCGCTTTTTTTGAATTTTTGAAATGTTAACGTCTTATATTTGTTTGTTTGGGCTTCCCCCCCCCCCCCCCCCCCCCCCCCCCCCCCCCCCCCCCCCCCCCCCCCCCCCCCCCCCCCCCCCCCCCC
>CATIWK010516157.1:0-13270 GCA_949634005.1 Mallotus japonicus
ACAAGTTTCATATGTTATGTAATTATAATTATAATAAATATGGATTAGAGATTTGTGATGCCATAGGGGAGTGGTTCGAATTCCCCCTTCCCCCTCAAAAAAAAAAAGTACATGAAATTGATCAAACTATTTCTAATAATATATAGATATAAAAGAGAGAGGAACAAAAAGGAAAAGGTGAATGGACAATTTTTCTTATTATGCGGGCCTAAATCAATAGCTGTTATTCATTATTTTAGGCCATTAATTCCGAGTGGGACCAAAAAATCACCTAACCACTACAAAAAGATTGACATTATGCAAACTTTGTCCTAGCTTTACAATTTTTGTTTAGATTTATCTTTTTCTTTTGTTGACATTTGACTATATATATGTAAACCCCATTTCTTTCTTCTTCGTCTTCTTCTTCCATCTTTTCTTTCTTTAAACATTCATATGAAGACCCATTCAAAATCCTTTTCTTTTTTCCAAGTTTTTAAGTTTCTAACTTTCTACTCCCAACATTACTACTACTTATAAAAGCATATTCTATTTCTTTTTTAAATCATATCTCTTTATTATCTCTTCTCCACATATAATTAAACTCAATAACAAACTCAATTTATCTCATCAAATCAGTCAACTTTTGTCCAAGAACCACTCTTTTTTTTACATCTTTCTCCAATACCCTTTTCCTAAAAGCTTCTATTTTGATTGTTAAAGCATCTGAAACCTAGTCTAAGACATCAAAATCAAAGAGTGAAAGTGAAGGAGAAGGGTATTGGAGAGTGAAAGTAAAGCATCTGCCCTTCTTAGTGCTGCACTTATAATTCTTGCTTGATTTTTTTTATTTCTTGATTTGTTGTTAATTTATTATAGCTTTTTAAGATCTAATATTTGAATAAGAATGATTCAATATGTTGATGAATTTTTGTTGAGATTGATTTTTTGCAAGAAGAAGAAGAAAGAAAGGACCAGTTTTTTTTTTATTTTGCGTTTTAACATTCACAGAGAAAGCCAGGAATGACGGAAATGGGTGTGGGTGCATTCGCGTAATTATTTTTAGGTTTTAGGGCACGCTGATAATTTAAAAAAAGTTGGGGTATTTTAGTTGTTGACTTTAGTTTTTGGGGCATTTAAAGTAAAGATCCCTTGGGAAAATGCTATTGTAATATTTAGGAAAAATTGCAAATTTGGTGTCTCAACTTTTGTGGTTTTTCTATTTGAGTGTTTGAACTTTTTTTTTTTGCAACCAAGTGTCTGAACTTTAGAAAAGCATACCGTTGTAGTGTCTCCAGCATATTTAATGTTGACTGAGTGCTGACACAGATAAAACATGACCCACTTTTATCATAGTTATTGATCATGTCATGTGCCACATATATTGCATTATTTAAAGGACAAAATTAACCTTATTAAAGATTATGAATTGACAAAACTAACCTCAACATTAACTTCCGTTGTAGACATGGAAGGTGACTGAATAAGGGTAATTTTATCCTTTAAATAATGCAACATATGTGACAAATGACATGGTTAATGACTGGGATAAAAGTGGATCCTGTTTTATCTGACTAAGCACCCAGTCAACATTAAATCAGTCAGAGACACTACATTGGTATGCTTTTTTAAAGTTCAGACACTTGATTGTAAAAAAAAAAAAGTTCAAACACTCAAATAGAAAAATCACAAAAGTTGAGACATCACAAAAGTTGAGACACCAAATTTGTAATTTTTCCTAATATTTATCTTTGTTAAGAAAATATATTAAGTTGTTAAAAAAATAGGAAAAATTACAAATTTAGTGTCTGAACTTGTCAGTTTTTTCTATTTGAGTGTCTAATTTTTTTTTTTTTTTTTGCAATCAAGTGTCTAAACTTTTGAAAACCATACCTATGTAGTTTCTCTGGCTGATTTGATGCTGACTGGATGCTCAATCAGATCAAACGGGATCCAGTTTTATCTCAGTCATTAACCATATCATTTACCACGTGTATTGCATTATTTAAAGGATAAAATTACATTTATTTAGTCACCCTACATGTCTGCCATGTCTGCGGCAGAAGTTAATGTTGAGGTTATTTTTGTCAATAACTGCAATGCACGAAGCTATTTTTTTCCTTTAAATAATAACTGGGATAAAAGTGGGTCCAGTTTGATTTGACTCAGCACCCAGTCAACATCAAATTGGCCGGAGACACTACATTGGTATGGTTTTCAAAAGTTCAGACACTTGATTGCAAAAAAAAAAAAAAAAAAAAAATTGGACACTCAAATAGAAAAAACTTACAAGTTCAAACACCAAATTTACAATTATTCCAAAAAAATATTAATATGTGATAGACCGACGCCTGCCCACCTATGAACGGGTTGGTACGGTCCGCAAGGCAAGGCATAAAGGGGAGGGGTTTGAATCTCCCTGCCCCCTCCCTAGTAGTTAAAAAAAAATGTGGTGGACCTACGTCCCGGAGGATATTCACAAAGTATATCCATTATTATCTCCGAAGTTACAAGCACATAATTAGAGAAGTTTTTACTGCAAACATAAAAAAAAAAACTCTTACATGACTTTATAATACAAGGGTTTTGCCAAAAAAATAAATAAATAAATAAATAAAAAGTGTTTAAACTATAAGATCACTCCACACCCGTAGCTAATAGGTTAAATTCCCCCATTGCCACCACCAACACTAACAACTTGACATTAGTAAAAAAAACCCTTGTATTATTTCCCCATGGATTTTACTCGACTTCTTTCTTTCTAGTGTTTTTTTATAGGTTAGTAACTTCTTTCAAAGATCTTGTCCGTCAACGAAATATTTTATTGATCAATTAGCTTGTTTTCCTCTCTAAATTTGAAACTTAATATCGATCCAGTCATTGTAGAAATAATTATGGGTTTTTTTCCTTCGCAGCTTGTAATAATTATATGTCTTGTTATCATCGTTCTGTTGATTATTGCATGGTTTGTATTGCTTCCGGGACCAGTTCCATTGGTTATTGCAGTATTTCTCGTAATTGTGGTTGTGGCTTTTATACTGGTCACGCGTATTGCCAGAAGGAGAAGACTTGCAAATGATCTAGAAGAAGGAGTAGAAGATGAACAACTATCAGGACTGCCCTTAAGATTCACTTATGAGCAACTCAAAATCGCTACAAGAAATTTTGAGAAAAAGATTGGGAATGGTTCGTTTGGCACAGTTTTTGAAGGAACACAAGAAAACGGGAGAAAAATTGCTGTGAAGCGCTTGAGCTTGGAGTCATTTGGTCAGGGGAAAAAGGAGTTTTTGGCAGAGGTTAAGACTGTAGGAAGTATTCACCACCTGAATTTGGTGACACTAATTGGATTTTATACAGAAAATAACCATAGGATATTAGTGTATGAGTTCATGTGCAATGGGTCTTTGGATAAATGGATTTTCTACAAGGACCAAGATCAATCTCCTCTTGATTGGCAAGCTAGAAGGAGGACCAAGATCAATCTTAGGCATAGCAAAAGGGCTAGCATATCTTCATGAAGAGTGCACAAGGAAAATAGTACACCTAGATATTAAACCCCAAAACATCCTATTGGATGCGAACCTACAAGCAAAGTTATCAGATTTCGGCATTTCTACCTTGATCGAGAGAGATCAAAGCCAGGTGGTGACTGCCATAAGAGGAACTTTTGGATATATGGCTCCTGAGTTTATAAGTTCAATCATAAACAAAGAAAGCCGATGTTTACAGCTTTGGAATTGTGGTTATGGAAATAGTTTGTGGGAAGAAAAACATTGACAGATCATTGCCAGAAGATTGCATGGAACTGCTACAAATTTTTATGAGTAAGGCGAAGGAGGATCAACTGATTGATATGGTTGACAAAAACAGCGAGGATATGCAGTTGCATAAATCAGAAGTTGTGGAGATGATGAAGGTTGCAGTTTGGTGTTTGCAGAATGATTATACAAAGAGGCCTTCAATGTCAACTGTTGTTAAGGTCTTAGATGGCGCCATGGATGTGAAACTAGCTGACTTAGACCATAACATTCACTATCCACCTGCAACCCGAGCATCAATCAAAAGGGAGGAGGAGGAGATAGGATCTGGAACAGCATAGCGTCCATGGAGTCTATCAGGACCCAGATGAAAATAGGGATCATTTTGTACTTGAACCTTGTCATGGTTTTGTTGCTATACATGTTAACATTCTTTTAAGTTGCAATTCTATCGAAGGGTTGGTGAGCTTTGTTTCTTTAATGTTGTTCATTTTTGTTTATAGTGTTTACCTTTTTTTAATTTGTAATTATGATTTTGGAGCAATGAATGTAATCACGTTATCTAATTTAAAATCATATATCGAGTGCAACATCCTCTAATTCGATCAGTTATCTAGTGATATTGTAAACAATACTTAATTAAGATAGTTCTATATCTAATACACAGAAAATATGAACTTAAAAAGGATGAGTTTTTCATAAAAATCTATTATGAAATAAACTTGATATTAGATTAGAACAGAATATAATAAAAAAATTATCCCATATTAAATAGATGTTTATTTATTTTTTAATTTTTACCCTAACCAATGTGGAATTAGGGCACAAACCTGGATGCAAATTTGATTTTTTCCCTAATATTAAACAGCTATTCTAAGTTCTTTCATTGAACTTTCTTACGCTGACGCAAGGCCAGAAGTCGGAGTCAATTAATTTGCCATTTTACTTTTCTTCCCTAATTAAATAATTTAAAATAAAATATTTTAAGCAATATATAATTTGAAATTACTTTAAACTAGCCGTGAATCAACGTTTTGCGTAGATTACAAGTAATATATACATTTTAAAATACATAATTAAATAATTATAATAAAATAAAAACTATAAATTAATCGTTATTTTTTATTAAAAGTACATATTATTTTAATATATATACTAATAATAATTATTGAATAAATAAAATAAAATAAATATAAAAAATAGGTGAAAAATTACATATTTTTATTTTTAGGTTAAAAAAAGAAAAGTGTTTTTATTTGAATATAATAGAATGTTTTCAATTAACATAAAAAATATTATTTTTTATGAAAATGAAAAATAATTAAATTAGAGTATTTTATATTAAATAAAACATGTGTATTTTAATAAAAATGAATTTATTAATTTTTTTATAGAAAAATATTATGAATTTTAATAATTCAACACATAAAATTTTAGGAGTTAATAATGAATTATGAAAACAGACTTCTCAAAATTTTGGCTTAATAAATTAAAAATAAAATATATCATATTAATTTTATTTTCTTTAATTTTTGTTACCATAATTTTTTTATTTATAATAAGATTAGATTTTAAAATTATTAGATTAGTATTATAGTATATATAGTAGTGTTTTAATTGAAAAATAATACTAAATAAATAGTTGAGTGATTTAAGGTGAAAAATATGTACTATATAAATATTTTTAGAATTTGAGTAGTATTGAGATATGTATAATAGTGTTTTATTTTTAATAAAAATTAGGATTTTTAATGGTTTGATACATTAGATTTTAGGGTAAATACTCAAATATGAAGATAGACATTTATCAAATTTTTTGCTTAATGACTTTAAGACTCAGTATTTAATATATATCTAGACTAGACTAGACTAGATTGTCATATTTTAAATCTGTTAATTATAAATTTGATTTAAATTTTTATTAATATAAATACACATAATTATATATTGAATAGAAAGATTTGATAAAAAATTAAATTTATGATCAAATTCTTTGCCTCTAAACTAGCATGTTACTACTGAAATTTGTTTTTTCAATTGAATGAGCAAATCTAATTTGAAAAATAATATTTCGTCAATTATATATCTAACTTTCTATGATTGTAATGATGTAGAAACACTAAATTTTGGATTTAAAGAAAATCAGGTATGTATATATTTATGGGACTATTCAATTATGTGATGCACTTAATTTGAAAGACAAAATGCATCTAATTAATATTTTATAAGACAAAAATTTTTTAAGACAAGAAGCAATACGAAATTATTTATTGTACTAATATTACTCAAGGATTAACAACATAGAAACAACAATAGAAAATTTTCTATTACAATGATCCAGCAGGAAAATTTTGTTAGGAATAAAAAGAAATAATTTTCTAAAAATGAAAAATAAAAAAAGAGAGAATTTTCTAAAATGAACTTCATTCTTTTTTCTAATTTTTATATATATATGCCTCCATATAATAAGAAAACACAACAAAATTCAAATTAAGAACAGTTTTAGAATTGATCTCAATCGAGTATTTTGTCTCTATAGTATGAAATTTATTGGTTAATAATTACATTAACTTTAAAATATAAAATTCAAACTAAATTTATTTTTTCCATTTTGATTCCCTCCAAATACTGTTCTTAATGTAAAATCCACACAAAATAAAGATAAATTTATTCAAAAATTTATTCAATTTATGAAATTAATAATATGCATGAACTCTATTGTTGCTTTGGTGCTTTATCAATTGTTTTTATATAATTACTTAATCACAAACAAAATCCAAATTAATTACTATTATTTTACCTTTTATTTCAAGATAAATTTGATTAAAGAATGCACTATCTTTTCCTGGTCCTAGTCGTGACAGATCAAATACATAATATAACTGAAACTGAATTTCTTGAAGCATGAGAATATATGAGTTTCGAAATTCTTAATTCAATCCCAAGCAACTGCAAGGAAAAGGTAGCCGGAGACCACCCCAGAAAGTGGAATAATATGAGTTTTATTTCACAAGAATAATAAAAATGGAAAAATGCAAAGTAAAGCTGAATTTTCTGTACAATGTATGTATCTTGAAGCATGGGAATACATGTTTCAGAATTCTTGGATTCAATTCCACGCAACTACAAGAAAACGCAGGAGAGCCTTTTATAGCAAGTGATAGTTGAAGCTAGTATCTCCGATATGTTTAGTGACTTCTCTAATTAGTTCAGTTTGATTTAAATGAAATTGAAAGAGTGAAAATTTTTTTTTAATAATTAATTTAACGGAATTGAATGTTTTATGACTTAAATCTAAAATATTATTTAAGAAAAAATAGTTGCTCAACTGATCCTAAATCCTAATGGTTTTCTTTAATATAGTTTTGAGGCATTTTTTAATTAAAAATTTATCTATTTATTGATTTAGCCAGAGATCTGAAAATTAATGCACCCGTTAGAGATAAAATCTACAAAGACCATTGGCTTTTGAAGCTTATTACAAAAAGGACCAAGACTTGGGTCTTGGAGTTCCTCCTTTGTGACTTTAATCAATCTCAATAATGGTATTTCTCTTTTATGATATATTCTTTTTCTTTTTGTCTTGATAGACGATTTTATGGGTTTTATTATTATAACTGTGAAAGAAAACTAAAAATTATAATTAATTGAATGTTATATTGTTTAATATATAATTTTATTATAAATATTTATATTATTTTAATATCATATTATATATTTTAATAATATTAATATATTTTAATTATAAAAAACACGTACGGAAATAGAGACATGTAAAGTAAATAAGATGTTAATAAATAAGATTCAAATGTAAGCAATACAGTCAAGGAAAAAGAAATTACAAACACCAAACACCAAACACCAACAACCTTTGGGATCAGCTGATAGAGAGCTAGTTTTGCTTAAATTAGATCTCGAATTGGAATTATAACGTATGCAATAGCGTTAAATTAGTTATTGAGAAACGTTTGCCGCTTTTATAGTTCTATCCGAATCGAATCGGATTAGCTAGAATCCAGTAACTCTGGATACTAGTGGTTTAAACAAAAAAATTACAAACTTCTAGATAAAAAGGTTGCATAGCATCCCTTATTCATTCCAGAAAATCAGTTAAAAAAAAAATCTTCCAGAAGAACACACACGGGTACATAGGGTGCCCTTCAACTATTTATCTTCTAGTCTCTTGCCAACTTCCTGCAAGCCCAAATCCATTTCCACCCAACAGCAAAAGTCTTGAATTCAATTTTATGAATTTCACAAAAGATTTCCTTATTCACTTTTATGGCGTACATGGGGTACATGGGAATTTTATGAATTTCTTGAAGCATGGGAATATAATTCTAAAATTCTAGAATTCCAGGCAACTACAAGGAAAATGTAGCAGGAGACCATTGATAGTGAGTGATGTTTCAAAAAGTCTAGAATTCAATTCCAGGCAAAACTACAAGGAAAATGTAGCAGGAGACCCTTGATAGTGAGTGATGCTTTTTTTTTTCTTTCTTTCTTTCTTTTTTTTTTTTTTTTTTTTTTTTTTTGAATACAGATAGTGATTAGTGAGTGATGGTTGAAGCTAGTGTTTTTGCTCCTTAATTTTTTGGTATTGAATGGGTCAATGGACACAAGCGATTGAAGTTATTAATCTCACACCACATCCTTCTTGATTGCTTGTACTGTAGTCAAGGTCTCCTATAATGACACTTGACGCGTTGTTTTTTTTTTAATATAATTTTGAGGCTTTTTTTAATTAAAAAAATATTTATTTATTTAGACAAATCAAGATGCTCTGAAAATTAAGACATAAAATTTCTAAGAAAAAAAAAAGAAAATTAAGACATAAAGTATACAATCCGCATTGACTTTGCAAAATAGACCAAGACTTGTAATTCCTGCTTTGTCACTGATCAATCTCAATATCACGGCAGTATCATGGTGTTCTATTGTTTTGGCTAACCACAGTCGTGCGTGTAGGGGTGTAATTGAGCTGAGCCGAGCTTTAACTAGTTTGAGCTTGGTTCGTTTATAATCGAGGCTAGCTTGAGTCGAGCTTGCTATCCTGCATGATGTTCATGAACTGTTCGCGAGATTAAACGAGTCTAAAGAAATTTTAAAAAATACAAACTATTAGTTCAAATTATACATTCAAAAATTAAAAATAAATTACAATATATATAATAAAAATTATGATTTTATTCTAATAATATATTTTTTATAATACGAATTTATATATTATATATCTAAAATCAAATTACTAAACATTAAAATTACGAGTTAACTCACGAGCTTCTATCAAAATTTGTTCGCGAGTTTCACGAGCCGAGCTTTGTATAGTTTGAGTTTGGCTCGCTTATTAAATGAGCTTCAGTATACGATCTTGAACGAGCTTTTATCGAGCCAAACACCGAGCTACTTGTGAGCGGCTCAGCTCATTTACACCCCTACGTGTGTGTAGTGCCTATTGTCTCTGAAGTTACAAGCACATGCTCTGTGAAGTTTCAACGATTACTAAAAAGAACCTGGTTTACTTCCAACGGTTACTGCAATTATTGCGATTTTATGAGTTTTATTATTTTAAATAATTTTAAAGGAAAACTAGAAAATACATGGGGTACTCTGCAATCATATATCATCTTCTCTTGCATATTTCCTGCAAGCGCAAATTCATTTCTCACCAACAGCAAAATTATCTACATTAGATCTAGAGGTGAGTATAGGTCTAAAAAATTCGAAAATTTAAAAATTTTCGGAACCATACTGTTTCTCCAATTTTTGGTTTTTGGGTGTGTGCCAAAAGATTGTTTGGTTGCGAGCGTGCCATATGAGAAATTCCTCAAAATAAGACCTAACTTCTTTTCAGACAATTGTGGATTCTCAATCTCCTTTACCACAATTTGATTGGATTTCAAGCAGATGAAAATTAATTTGTAAAAAGAGACAATTTGAACACTTGAAAAGGGAAATTGTATTGATTTGAAAGCTTAGTACAAAACTAAAATAGACAGAGCTGATAAACTACAAATAATTGGCTAATAATTCTAAATTTATAGATTGGTGTAGATTGATGTAGATGTCCTGTGATCTCTGCTCCTTCTTACTTTTATAGATGATTTTCCTTGCAGGCTACTCCTTCAATTTAATGCTCCAGTAGCTCAAAAGTCTCTTGTGTTTACTGCAGGTATAAATTTGCGTGACTCAGACCTTCATCCCCAAGCTGATATTTTCCCCAAGCATTCCAAAATCTTCTTCTTCATCAATGTACAGATAATTTCCAGCAGTATTTTTCCTTTCCCAAGATATTTTGAGAACTGTAACATTCACCTTTGTTTATTTCTCCAACTAATTTTCAATTCAATTCAATGTCATCCGTTTGTAGAGAAATAAATTTACGTAGAAATTCCAGAGCTACGCCTTTTTCCCCAAGCTTCCTGTGAATGTGAATAGTCCTAATCTGGAACTTACTCTTCAAGCCTTGCAAATTAGGCTTTATCACTTAATTGGGTTTCAGAATTTTGATTAAAGTCATTAGTTTAATAGTCTGACCAAAAAATTTAATTATGGTACAAACAATGCCCCCTACATGTAATTAGCTTGGGTAATCCAATGCTAATTTACATGTAAAATAAAAGCTCTTTTCCTCTGTGATTATGCAAAATAAAAAATTTGGTGAGCTTAATAACCCAATAAAAAAGCACTGAGCACAAAGACAGGCCCAAAATTGAAATCTCAAATTTAATCAAGGCAGCAAAGCGGCAAAAACGCCTGCACTTCCAAACTCTTCATCTCAACCCAGTTCATTTCTTTCTTCTGCAAGAAATTCAAATTCGAATTTTTGTAAAAATTGATTGGAGAAAATCAATTAATTACTCATTAATTTACTAATTCCCTAAAAATTCAGTGTTCTCCTAACAAATTTTCTCAATTTCTAATCATTTTCCCCAAATCTCCTTCAAAATACAAATGCCTAGTCAATTAATTGTCCAAAATTCATTGCTCCCAACCTTAATTTTCTCAATTTTTCTTAACTTTCATGGTCAACAAATCCCTAGCTTTCCCTTTCCCAAAAAAATTATTTATTTATTTACTATTTTTCTTTCTTTCTTTTTCTATTTTGCTTTCTTCTTCCTCCCCTTTTTTTTTTCCCTTCTTCTCTTGCTTTCACCGGACTATCATTTTCTTTTTCGGTCAGCCTAGCAGCCCTTCCTTCGCCGGACAGCCCCTCATCACCAGACAGCAGCACGTTGCTAACTTCCACCCACAGCTAGTCACCGAGTGGCGGGAAAGCAACGTTCAGCAAGCAGCACAGGTAGCCGGAGCTGCTGCCTTGCGACGCATTAATAACCCAAAATAGCGATGAAGCGACATCGCTCGCTAAGCAGCATCGCGTGTTGCTTTGCTGCGCACACACCAGCCCCAACATCGGTTGCCAGCCAGCAGTTCTCGCGGAGAAGCCTTACTCTGCCCAGCTTTCTCGTAAATCGACGCACAACAGTAGGTGGCCGCTGCCTGCACCGATCGACACCCATGACAGCAGCAAGGCTGCTCCTCCAAGACACCTCTCAACCTCAACATATCAGCTCATTACAAGAACAATTTCCTATTGATTCCCCAAAACAAATCCATTGTCAAACTAGAAGAATTAAGCAAGGTAATCGTAAGTTCTCAACTGAATTTGATTGGGTTTATTATTTGGCTTTTAATTTGAAATTTTTCTTTGTAATTGATGCAAACTATGCCTTGAGCTTTGTATGTATTTTGGCTTTAACATACTTGTGCATTTGATGTCTTTGGATTATTTTGATTCTAGCCGAAAAATTTATGCACGTATTTCATACCTATCGGCCCTTGCCCTCCGTCTCCACCACAGATCTCCGCAAAAGTCCCCTTTTTGCTCCAAAATTTTGGGTCGGGTCATAATTCAGGTCATTTAATAATTTCTCACTTTGATGAATTTGGCCATTCCCAAAATTATTTGACATG
This sequence comes from Mallotus japonicus, assembly GCA_949634005.1. Taxonomy (NCBI): domain Eukaryota; kingdom Viridiplantae; phylum Streptophyta; class Magnoliopsida; order Malpighiales; family Euphorbiaceae; genus Mallotus; species Mallotus japonicus. The sequence goes on from CATIWK010516157.1 coordinate 11,712, forward strand.
ATGCAAATATATTGTAGCCAAAAAATGATTAATTCATCATTTATTCATCCGGCTTTATTTTGGCAACTTCATTCCAAAATAATTTTGCATCTTCATTTTGCATAAAAGAATAACTTTGAGCTCTTAGCCAAATTAATTCCATTTAAATTTGGCTTCCAAATTTGCAAATTTTATCTTGAATGCTTTGCTCACTTGGATACTTATCCAAGAATGAAACTTTGGTTGATGTCTAGCTTGTTTCTAATAGAATTCAAACTTAAATTCTTGATTTGTATTTTAGCAAGCCATGCCAAAATAACCTCTCATTTTTCAAATTAGAAGTGCATTTTCAAACCAGAAATTTCATACATATCTTGGCCCCTTGGCTTTACAATTCATTTATTTGGCCAATGATCATATATTTTTATGCCTATAGACAATGCCAACTTAGCTAATCATATAGCCAATTTATTTTAACCAAAATATTGAAATTTTGGTGTAGCCTAGAAAATTATAAATTTGGTTCTTCATCCTTTTAGTTAAATTAATTTTTAGCTTTCACTTTCTCCCCAATATGGCCAAAAAATTTTTTGTCATGGCCATATGCATGTTAGCTTTAAAGATGCTAACTTCTTAAACCAAAAATATATTTAACCATTTTGCCTTTAAGTTAACTTGGCTTTTAAATTGGGATCTACACCTTTGCTCTCTTTTTAACCAAAATTACTTGTTTGGTTTGTTTAATCCAAGCAATTAAATTTTGGCAATTTAATTTCAGCATAAGGATCATTCTTATTTTGCCAAATTTGCTCTCTTTTAGCCAAGATTCATTTGTCTAGTTCAAGAAATTCTAGTTTAAATTTGGCAATTTGTTTTGCTTCATAACCAATAATTTATTAGCCTAGCACTTGGCCAATTATTCTAGGAATTTTATTGGTCAAGTTCACTTATTTCAAATGTTTGTATTGTAACCAAATCAAGAATACCACTGACTTGATTTTTTCTAAACATTAACCAAATTACACTAGAATCTATTAGCTAAACATCAATCACAGTGACCATTATTTCTTAGTTTTCAAACCAAAAATTTTAATCTTAAGGATAATTTTAGGCTCAATCATATTGCAACACAAATTTTATTTTAGCATAAGATTGCCAAAATAAAGATATAGGGAATAAATATTATTCTTAGCTCATCAAGCCAAAAATTTAAAGAACAATTTTAGCTTCACTTAGCCAAAATAAGAATGCAATTTATGTTTTATTTCATTCTTGTCCTATTTTGGCAATTGTAGCCAAAATTAATTCCCTTTGATCCTTGGTGAAATTTTATTATACCACATCTGTCTATATCATGCTTTAGCCATTTAAATATTATTTCCATGGCTATATTTATATTTGCTTTTATTGCCAAAATATTTTAGCAATTTTTCCATGGACTTAATTCCCAACTAACTGGCCAAATTAATGATAATTGCTAGTACCACTTCATATCTTAGCTCCAAGCTTGCCATTAATATTTATTTCTTTTAAGGCTTTAAAGCCTTACTTCTCACAAGCCAAATTTATGCTTTCACCAG
>CATIWK010516460.1:0-12058 GCA_949634005.1 Mallotus japonicus
TTAGTATTCCGAATTCAGAATTTCCTGGTTGTGGTGCTAGCTTTCTTTTAGAGAATTGAGTACCACCTCCGATTTTGTCACAGTTATTATCCTGGGTGGCGACTCCATCATCTCCACGCTATGTCTATGTGATATAGTAGTATGTTCCCTAAAGCCCTGAGCTTAAACAGTGTCGCGGTTGCAAGAAACTTGGGTGTGCGCTAAACCCCGCCGTCTACAGACATGCTGGTTTTTATAGAAGATTTATTAAAGATTTTTCCAAAATAACTAAACCCCTCACTAATATTTTGTTCAAAGATGTTCAATTTGCATAATAAAGATTGCTTTAATGCTTTTTGTAGGTTGAAAGAAGGCTTAATTTCTGCACCAATTTTGCAACCTTCCTATTGGAGTCTTCCCTTTGAAATTATGTGTGATGCCAGTGACTATGCTGTGGGAGTTGTTTTAGGGCAGCGAAAAGATAAACATACTTATGCTATTTACTATGCTAGTCACACTCTTGATGAGGCTCAATTAAATTATGATACAACTGAAAAAGAACTCTTAGCTATAGTCTTTGCTATTGATAAGTTTCATTATTACTTGATAGGTAGCAAGGTGATTGTCTTTACCGAGCATGCCACCTTGAAGTATCTTCTTTCAAAGAAAGATGCCAAGCCACACCTCATAAGGTGGACTCTCATCCTTTAAGAGTTCGATTTGCAAATCAGAGATAAAGCTAGGGCTGAGAATGTAGTAGCGGATCACCTCTCAAGGTTGGAGTTTCCAAATAGAGACAATGAGCTACCAATTGATGACTACTTTAAGGGTGAACACCTCATGAAAATCAAGACCTTGACACCATAGTATGAAAATTTTATGAACTACTTAGTTTGTGGTGTCTTGCCTACTAACCTCTCATTCCAACAAAAGAAGAAATTCTTTTCGGATGTTAAATACTACTATTGGGAGGAGCCTCTTCTTTATAAGAGGTGTGATGATGGGCTGATAGAAGATGTTTACCTGAAGATGAAGTCCATGATATACTTTCATATTGCTATTCTTTTGAATATGGAGGGCACTTTAGTTCTACCAAGACTACAGTGAAGGTACTTCAGAGTGAGTTTTATTAGCCAACTCTTTTCCAAGACGTTAAGGAATTTGTATTGAAGTGTGATAGATGCCAACAGACAGGTAACATAGGGAGGCACAATGAAATGCCTTTAAATGGCATCCTAGAGGTTGAGATATTCGATGTGTGGGGACTAGACTTCATGGGTCCATTCCCAAATTCATATAGGAATAAGTATATTTTGGTGGGTGTAGACCACGTATCCAAGTGGACGGAAGCAATAACATCTCTAACAAATGATGCTAAAGTTATGAGAAAGTTCCTTCGCAAGAATATATTCTCAAGATTTGGGACACCTAGGGCCATTATTAGTGACGGTGGTCACATTTTTGCAACCACCAATTTGAGAGCTTATTGAAGAAGTATAGTGTCACTCATAAGGTTACAACTCCATACCACCCCTAAACTAGTGGTCAAGTGGAGATCTCTAACAGAGCCATCAAGTCTATACTTAAAAAGACAGTAAATGCTTCCAGGAAGGATTGGTCATCCAAGCTTGATGATGCTCTATGGGCATACCGAACTGTATTCAAATCCCCCATTTGTGCCTCTCCTTTCACATTACTTTATGGAAAATCATGTCACGTACCTGTTGAGCTAGCGCATAAAGCATTTTGGGCCACCAAGTTCCTCAACTTTGATTTGCAAAGGGTCGGTAAGAAGAGATTGCTTCAGTTGAATGAACTTGATGAATTTAGACTCAACTCCTATGAAAATGCTAAAATGTATAAAGAGAGAACCAAGAAATGGCATGACAAGCATATTATGAAGAGAGAATTATAAGAAGGAGATCATGAGATCAAGTGATTCTATTTAACTCAAGGCTAAAATTTTTTCCTAGAAAATTGAAGTCATGATGGTCAGGCCCTTTCTTAGTCAAGCAAGTGTTTCCTCATGGAGCAATTGAAGTATGGAGCAAAGAGACTGGAGCCTTCTAAGTTAATGGACAACGATTCAAACTCTACTTCACCAATGAGAGTATCCCAGCTAGTGCCTCTTGCGCACTCATCAACATCCTTTAATTTTATAAGAGGAAAGTTAAGCTAATGACTCTAAACAAGCACTCATTGGGAGGCAACCCAATGATCATCTTGTTATTTTATTTTATTTTATTTTATTTGTGTATTGAAAATCACCATTTTACAATTGAGTTGTAATGGGTAGGTGTTAATGTTCATTACTTTTTGGTTGTTAATATTTGAGTATTCTTGAATTCTCTTCTTCTTCTTGTTCTGATTCTATTTCGATTGGGTTCTTTTTTTCTTTTTGGCTGAATACCTTTTTTTACCCCTGAACGTTATCCTTTTAGTCCATTTCACACATTAACTTTTATTTTTAACCTATTTTACCCATAGTACTATATTTTTTAAATCTATTGAGCACATAAGTTGCAAGCATGAAGAAGCACATGAAATAAATCAAGGTGAGGCATGTTGGTTGGTGAAAGCAAGCTGACGTGGTGAAAAGCTTTAACTGAGACTAAAATCAACCTAAATAAAAAAATAAAACACTCTCTTTCAGTCTTACCATTCTTTTAATTATTCTTTTTGCTTTAATTGATTAACTTCTCTCTTTGTTCTGACCATTGCGATCTTATTTCTCTTCTTTATTTGTGGAGTTCTTCACTGAGTTTGGAATGGTGCAATGGAGGAGGCACAGTTCATGGCTCTATTGTGCAACTGTGGTGAATTTGCTACAACCAAGACCTCTTGGACAAACGCCAATCCTGGTCAGAGATTCTTTGGATTCAGAAACTATGGGGTAAGTACATGTTGGGTATCAATGGGTGCAATTACAATGTCGGGCAATAGTTGTGTAAATAGGTTTTGAGTAATTTGGAAATAAAATGATTGTTATTGAAATCTTAGGGGAATTTGTGCTCTTGAAAATATGGACCATTAGAGCATGTAACTACTTCTTATGGTTTGATCCTCCATTTGCTGATCAATCAAGGCATGTGATCTTAGGGTTGCTGAAAAGAATAAGAGACATTGAAGGAGACAGAGACAAAGCAATTACAAAGGATAAAATGCAAAGAAAGTTCTGCATTGTGTTAATTGTTATAATGGTTATGTTGTTTGTGGGAAGTAAGTTATGAAACAAAAGTGATGGGTATGTCTAGCTAGAATCTACAGAAATTATGGATGTATGTAAGTTTAGATATGATTAGTGTATTTGGAAGAGAGGCATTTTAGTTTATCATAAATTATGGACAAAATGATATATGTATCAATATTAGGTAATGAATGTTCTTCTAGTTAATGAAAGCTTTAGAAATATTAGTGTATGAATAAATGATGCTATGACTAAATGAATAGTAAAAATATCAACAAATAATTGTAAACAACTGCATAAATAAGGAGAATTGAACTGAATGTAAAAATAGAATGGACAATGGACATCTTCTAACTTCAATATACTTAGTAATAACGATTACATACAGGGCATAAAAGCTCTTAAACCTGTCATAACTGACTACCTACAGAGCATTAAAGCTCTTAACCAAACATGTCCAAAAATAGCATGTCCAAAAAAACATCCATATTTGATGACCTAACAGAATGTACCTTAGCACCACTATCTAAAGTTAACAAAATATTGTACTAAAAAGAGCATAAGGCCTTAATTACAAAATAAATGAAAATGTGCATAATTTATAATTCAATCATTTGCTGTTACTGGCCCACAGTGTTTGATGGAGTTTGAGAAGCACTTATGGTTGGAACTTGATTAGAATTAGTTTTAGAAGATTATAGAGGAATTTCTTCAACTCTATGTGTACTCTGTCTCTACTTATCTCGTTGTTCTTGAAGCTGCCTTAATGTCATAGCAAACTTCCCATTCCACCTAAGACCTGGTGGCTTGAATCCTAAGTTCCCAGTTATTGTAGTGGAACTCTTCAAGCTTACTGGTGCACTGATCACTAGAGCACCAGGTCTCCTATACTGTAAAAAAAAATAAACCATGTTCATATGTTCTTATGAATTAGTTGAATATACTTAGTAACAACTACATGACTTGCATTCTCCACAATAGTTCCATTATCCAATACACACACTCCATATCCTCTAAAGCTAGCACTTTTTACTCCAGATGATTGTGTATCTGCTGCAAACCTTTCAGAACCAATTGTTTTTTCATATGGGATATTGTTTGATACGACATTAACGATGTACAATGAACCTCTTGCAACACTCATGCTCCTTCCTGAAGTTGTTGAACCTCTTTCAATACCCCTACCCCGCCATGTGATGGGCACTTCAGGTTTATTTGAAACTTCCCTTGACTATGATTGAAAAAAAAGCCATTATATTAGACATAATTTTAGGAATAATTAATAAACCACTTTTAACTAAACTCATTTCCACCTGTGATGCATAGTCAACTGGAACATTAAAAATTTTATCCCCTTAATTGTTGCTTGTCTGCTGACTTGTATGCTGACTTCCACCACCACCAGTTGCAATCTCACTTTTAAGTTGACTGGTCTGCTGACAACCACCACCACCAAATGTAGGAGCTCCTATCTCACTTTATTAACTTCTATGCTCACTTGTCATGGCTCTTTGCATTCCAAATGTCTGTGTTAAAAAAATGTGCATAATGAATATATATATATATATAAAATAGCTAACTTTTAGCATTAATATATTTATTTTACCTCAGCAGCAGCCTGTGTTCCACCTTTTCTTGGACAACCCTACTTATTATGCCTTTGAGTGTGGCAAATTGAACAAGTCATGAGCACTCCTTTCCTTGGATACTTTTCAAACTTGGCTTTTTCTTTGGTTCATCTCGATCTTTCTTCCTTTGCTTTTTGGGCCGGCCTAGTTTTTTTGTTGTTTGAGGGGGTTGAATTGTGGGGTAATCTAATTCAGGCCATAGGCTCATTCCCTTCACAGGTTGTATAACTGTGCTGTAGCATTTCAAAAATGTCTCTTTGGTGTACCATTTGCTGATGAAGGAATCAAGATTCAATTTCCTATTAAACATGGCACATATAGCATGTGCACAAGGAATGCCTTTCAGTTCCCAGTACCTACATGTGCAGGTTTGTTTCTTTAAGTCAACAGTGTGTCTGTAATTACCTTTAACTACCTCAAACCCATCCTCTCCATTAAAAATGATGCTACATTCACAATCCATTTCCTTGTTCTTATCCAATATTGCCTGAATTGTTGCAGCAATGTTAGTGTCCCAAGTTTGAGCAAAATCTCTCATGTCTCTTATCCAACATATCACTTTCACTCTAATTTCATCAAGCATGGTGAGTATCGTCTTGAATCTTGACTCTAAGATCCAAGAGTTAAAGGTTTCTATCATATTATTCTCTACTGCATCACACTTGGAAGTAGTTCCAATAAATGCCTTGCACCATTGATGATGAGGATAGCATAGCAAGTCCTCAACTATGCTTGACCCCAATTGAGACAACTCTTTCAGCTTGTCTTTGAATTGAGCTTCAAAGGTAGAGTATGCACATTCCCAAAACAACTTCTTTTTATCTTCTCCCTTCCATTTCTTTCTCCAAGCAGAGAGAATGTATTGAGCATACATCCTGTGCTCATATTCAGGAAGCACATCATTTATAACTCTAATTAAACCCTACCAAACAAACAAATTATTGAAAACACATAAGTCAGTCAATGTATTAAATGTATTAAAACAATATGTTATAAAAGATATCAAATATACATTACCTTCTGCATGTCAGTGACTATCACCAACCCCGAACCATCTTCAAGCTGTAGATCCTCTTTCAATTGTTCAATAAACCACTTCCAAATCCTATTGTTTTCAAGTTCAACAATGCCCCAAGCAATGGGGAACATTTGATTATTGGCATCTTTAGATACACATGCCAATAGTTGTCCTTGAGTTGCTCCTTTCAAAAAACACCCATCTAAGCCTAAAATTCTTTTGCATCCTTCTTTAAAGCCCACTTTCAGTGGATGAAAACACACATAGAAGCTCTTAATCACCTGCTGTCTAGTTTCTTGTCCTCTTTCACATTTAACAAAAAATGTTGAACCCGGATTGGACCTCTTAATTTCATTATAATAGTTATGCTATTTAGTAAACTCAACTCTAGGATTACCCATAGTTGTTGCTAAGAATTTATTTTTTTCTCTTCTACACACTGTTTTTCCAACATATATATGCAACTTATTTTTCACCAAATTAGCAAGTTCTCTAATCTTAATGTTAGGCTAAGACAGAATATGTTGTTTGTAATATGTAGCAATGTACTTTCTATTACAATGAAAGGTCTTATTAAACCTACGACATGTGTGCTTAGGTTCATATATTTTAATTGTAAAGTTCTGGCTCTTCTTGTCTACACTAGCATCCAACATCCAAGGACAGCTATCTGCTCTACACTTTGCCCTAACCTTTTTTGGCTCATTAGGTATAAGTGTCAACTTAATCCCTTTTGCAACATCATACTTATAAACTACCTCTCTAAATTGCTTTACATTAATGAAAATCATACCTAATTCAAATGTAGGTAGAGCTGTTGAAAGATCAAACCGAGCCGCTTGCGATGGTCTTCTTAGTGGCACATCTGCACCTTCATCATTTGAGACCGTAGCATCATTTCCATGTTCATCACTATCATAAACAACTTTTTCAGCTCCTACTCTGCCTCCATTTTTGTTTCCCCTTTCCTCTTCAAATCCTGCATCAGTACCAGTTTCCCCCAAGTGTATCTCTTCAACAGTAGGTTGTAGTGGACCAAGTCTCTTTATAGTTCTTGCTTTCTCTCTCACAACTCAGAGTTCTTCATTAACTTTAGGACATTGATCATTTTCAGACTCACTGAACTCATCCCCTTCACCATTCAGCTCATCCTCTTCTTCATCAAAATCAATGCTGTCATCAAGTTCATCTTCCTCAAATCCATCAAAAACCACTTCAATGTCACTGTCATCATTGTCACTGCTCAAGTTACCTACCACACACTCTGACTTTGAACCCAAAACTTCTACTTTGTCATCATCAACTTCTGATGCCAATATTGATGTATCTATTACATGACTGACATAGAAATTCACATAATCTCTATCCTTAAAATTTTTTGAAACATCTAGAATGACAACATCTGTGTCTAGTAATACAAACTCCCCCACATTTGACTCAAAATAAACCCCATTCGCATCTGTATACCCAAAGTCCTTAATATACCATAATAACTTTGGTATACTTAACCTAACACAGTCCATTTCTATCTCAGTTATATCCCCACCCACGTATTTTAACCCTGGTTCTCTCACAAAAGAGCCCGCATGATGCCACTTCACCCTAATGTTTATGTCCTTCATCCTGCAGTCAAACATTTTTTCTATTAATAATTATTAAAAACAAAGCCAAAGCTTTAGCTAGTAACAAAACAACCACCATGAACCACATGCATTAAAATATACAACCACCATGGACCACATACATTACTGTAACAACCTTTAAAGAAAATGCACCTATGTTTGCTCTAAAATCACAATAAAACTAAAGCAACCACTACATTCATGACTCAACAACCAGGGGTTATAATGTACCTTTCTAAGCTTGTCTTGTTGCCTCGGTAGCAACTCAAAAAGCCGAGCTTTTATCTTCTCACTCTGAATGATTCTCACACAGTCTCTTGTCATTTCTATGAAAAACCCAATAGTTGAAGGAAGCTCTCTTTAGCTCAAGGAATCGATTCTTCACTTTACATGAGAGATTGAGTGTCTTTGCTTCGAACAGTAGGGGACTCTTTGAACTTAGGGATTTCGATTTTCCTAATTGTTCAAATTAGGGATTTAGGGATTTGGGTGATTTGAGTAATTTTAATTTTTTTTTACCTTTTTAACCCTCTTTACTATGGGGTAATTCCACTTTAAAGTGTTTGACATGGATGTCCACCTCAACTTTTTTTTGCCACGTCATCGCACGTCCTTCACACACATTGTGTTATTAAGAACCATGGGTGAAATCTGTTAAAAATAAAAGTTCATATGTGCTATTGGTTAAAAAAAAAGTTGATGTGTGAAATGGACTAAAAGGGTAAAGTTCAGAGGTAAAAAAGGTATTCGGCCTTTTCTTTTTCTTTTTCTAATTCTATTTTGATTGGATTTTTATTCTAATTTATTTTAATAGAATTGCCTAGAAAAAATCTAAACGTAGTTAGTTATTTTATTTGATTGTTTCGGTTGTTATATTTCTATTTCCATTGGATTGGTTTGAAAAAATCTAAAGTATTGTTTGTTATTTTATTTGGTTGTTTCGATTGTTTTTTGTTGTTATATTTTTGTTTTCATTGGATTGACTTGAAAAAATTTAAAGCGTTATATGTTATTTTATTTAGTTGTTTAAGTTGTTTTAATTATTTTCTGATACATTAAAATAATTATTGTATTTTTAAAATAAATATTGTCAAATATCATATTTTTGAAAAAGAAAATAACCGCAGTGTTAAATTTTTTTTTTTAATTTTTGAAAAAACTTACGAATTGTTGAACGACTTAAATCCAAAGCTATAAGATGTTGATTTTGCATGCTCATCTATCGCACCTATTCAAATTATTTGCAATAAAAGACAAAGTAAACAAGCACATTCTGCTAAAGCAGGGCTTGCAGCCCGAGAAAGTTTGACTTGAAGAGATTTTTTTTTTTCTTTTGAGGAAACTTGAAGTGATTCTTGAAATGCCAGATTGTCTATTGAAATTACTAATAATTTTGTTCACGTCTCTCTACTAACATTTTTAGCAATAAATAGTTTTTGTTTACGGTGTGTTTGGATTGAAGTTAAAGGAGGGTAAATGTTACTCTTGTAATGCATTAACTCCCTTTAATCCTATATGACAAACTTTAAAACATTAAAATTAACAGTTAACCCCTTAACATTTAACCTCTTTTCTATGTATTTTTGTTAACCTAGTTGGAGGTAGGTTAAAGGCCTGTAAAAAATTATTTTATTGAATATTTCATTTTTCTATCATTTCACTTTACTTACCAAATAATGTTAATAATTTAATTATTACACTGCAACTGTTACTTCCTTAATAGTTACACCTGTAACTGTTACACATTATATCATTAACATCAATCCAAAAGCACCCTTAGTTGTAAAACCACCGTGCATATTGGTTGATTTGCATTCCTTTAGAACAGTACAGATACTATGCCATTATTTTTTTTAATCAATAGATACAATTTTCATCATTAAAAATAAGGATTGTATGAAATAGAATAAAAAAAAAACATAAACTAAAATTATAACTACCAAAAGAAATAAAAAAGTTAAATGTATTCAATTTTGGATATTTTGTTTAAGGAAAATGACTTATGTCGTGTCGCGCAAGACTACAGTGCTTCGCGGGGCGCGACAAAAGTTAATAATGCATTTGGGTATTTTTTTAATCAGATTATTAAAAAAAATTACATGTTACGAGTGTTTAAATTCCTTACACTACATATTCAACCGTGTGCAACTTAAATTTTAAATTTAAAAAAAAATTAAAAATTAAATTTTTAAAAAAATTCAAAAAAACTTAAAAAAAATATTATAATCATTTTAGCCACTTGCGACGTCACTATAGACGTCGCGAGTAGCGACATGTATGAATGTCTTTTTTAATCAAAATTATCCTTTTATTTTTAATAAGTGGTTATTTTTTAAAAAGGTAAAAATAAGCTCATAATACATTGGAAGAAACTTGGAATACAATGGATACCAACCAGATATGAAACTTCAACTTAATTTTTCAATAACTCCGTAGATGGCCTTATAAGAACTCCCACCAAGTTCAGTTGCCTTTCTGGCTTCTTCCTTAACCTTGCTAGCACTACTCCTCAACCTTGCATCTTCCATCAACTCCACAATCTTCTTAGCAATCTCATCTTGTTTCACCAAACCTCCACCCCCCATGCCCCACTTCTCCTCCAAAACTCCTAGCCCTGCCTTCTGCAAAATTTCTGCATTCACCCTCTGATCTCCTTGCAATGGCCATGCCAATACAGGTACTCCAGTTTGAGCTGCTTCGGTCACTGAATTCCACCCACAATGACTTATAAACCCTCCTGTTGCAGGATGTGAAAGAATCTTCTGCTGATTCACCCATCCCTTAACCACTATTCCCTTCTTCTTTGTTCTTTCTAGAAATGACTCCCCTAGCAGCCCTTTCAGTTCTTCATTATCTTCTTTGTCAACTATACTACTCTTAACTACCCAAAAGAATCTGCAGCCGCTTTTATCTAACCCATGTCCCAGTTCTCTTATTTGATCATGTGACATTGCTGTTCTGCTCCCAAAACTCACATAAACTACAGAATTTTCTGGTTGGTTGTCAAGCCATGGCAGGTACTCGCTATGATCCTTAACGAGCTCATCATAAGGCTGTAATGGTCCAACAGGAAGCACTGGAGGGAGGTTACTTAAAACTTTGCCATTATTAAAAGCAGCTAAAGTTTCAGCTTCAAACCAATCAAAGGTGTTCACCATAATTGCTTTAGCTTCTGGAAGAAATCTAACATTCTCAATTATAGTTACACCAAGAGGATGATTCCGGTTGCATAACAGTAGAGGAATGCTTGCAATAGCCAATGGATTCAACCCTGGAATCTCTATCTCAGTACAATCTTTATTGAACTTGTCAGGATTAGAGAGAACAGGAAGATACACCATGAAAGATAGAAATTTAGAAGAAGTTGGAATGACTACGTAAAAAGGAATGCCAAGATCAGCAGAAATAGAAGCAGCACTTCCAGTAATGAACAAGTCACAGAAAATAGCAGAGGGAGTCGGAGATAAAGAAGATAACAGAGATAAAGAAGAGCGGCTAACACATTTGTATTGGACACAAAAAGGATCTTGATCATTAACATTGGAGGAGGATGAAGGAGGAAGGACATCAAATTCAAGATGCTTGACTCGAGGGTGTGTAGATAGAAAGGAAGAAACATGTTCAGATTCTGCATTGGAGACTTTAGATTTTGGAGTGACAAAAGTTACATCACAATTCTGAGACAAAAGCAAAGCAGCAAGACGAAAGAGAGGTTGCAAATGGCCCATTCCAGCAGATGCGACAAGAACAATGTGAGGAGCATTAGATGTATGAGAAATCTCCATTCTTGACATTGTCTTTGTGTTTGATGGTACGCAAGAGATGAGGAAATAATAAAAAGATTAAAGATCTGCTGATTGCTTCATTCAGGAGTAGAATTTAAGTTTTACTTTTTAATTTATAAACTTAATTTTTGTCTCATTAAATAAACAATTTAATGCTAGCGAGGGTTTTGATGGTAAGTTCTTTTCATGGACATTATGAGATGAAGGTTCAATTTTTTTCTGTTAGGAAGGTAATCGAAATAAATTTTAGCTAGTTTGAATTTGATTTATTTATAATCGAGCCGAATTTGTTATAATATTTGATGTTCACGAGTTGCTCACAATATTCGTTTACTTTCCTACTTCCTATCATGCACAAATTCAATAGTACAATAAAATGATAAATTAATGCGCATTATGAAACAAAAGATGGTTGCTTGTTTCAAAATTAAGGAAAATTCTTACCTAGTATGGCCCCACTCATACACCAAACCAATAAATAAGAGACATTTAGTAAAATAGACTTTATTTTATTCCTCTAATATTGTTCTCATTGTTAATTAATATTTTTTTTTTTTGAAATTTTAATTTCTTTGATTTTTTTTTAAATCTAAAACCTAAGTTGCACTGGGGTAAACCCGTCATGCAATGATTTAAATACATATAGTATGTAAATAATTTTTTTTGTTTATTTTATTTTTTTAATAATGTAATTATAGAAAAAATAGGGGCATAATTAACATTAAGAGCAATATTAGAGAATAAAATAGGGTCCACTTTCTTAAATGTCTCTTATTTATTGGTTGGAAAAATTACAAATTTGGTGTCTAAACTTTTGTAGTTTTTCTATTCGAGTGTCT